>JAFMOD010001287.1:101330-143303 GCA_019802435.1 Corydoras maculifer | reverse complement strand
GAAACCGGAGAACCCGGAGGAAACCCATGCAGACACGGGGAGAACATGGAAACTCCACCCAGATTGGGATTCGAACCGGGAATCCCTAGTGCTGAGGGGAGAACATGCCAACCACTAAGCCACCCTGCCGTCATGTGTGTATATATATATATATATATATATATATATATATATATATATATATATATATATATATATATATATATACACACACATATGAGACCTGATTTGCATTGTTTGTGTTGGTGGGCGTGCCCTTAACATGCCTTCGCGTTCCCGATTGGTTGACATTCAAACAGCCCGCCTCTCCCCCGATAACAGACAACACAGCCGTCCAATATTGGATTATAAAACACCCTTAAAAACTGGACTCTGACTTTTAATAACAATGCGGGACAACGTTTCAATTTGCGGGACGCGTAAAAGTAATGAAATTGCACAAAGCGGGACATCTGGTCACCCTAGCTGGTCCTCATTTCGCTGCCAAAACCTCCGTGACCCAAGGAGACATTTTCCATTTTCTCCTCTACACCCCTGAAGGTGTGCTGTGGTATCTGCCACCAAGATGTTAGCAGCAGATCCTTTAAGTTGTGAGGTGGAGCCTCACACTTGTCCATCCAGCACATTCCACAGATGCTGGGTTGGGTTAAGATCTTAGTGAGAGAAGACATCAAGACCTTAAACCATCTTGGCTTTGCTGCTGGAAGAGGTCACAGCCATCAGGATACAGGTTCCATTAAAGGATGCACATGGTCTATAACGATGCTTTATGTAGGTGGTGTCATAGTAACATCTACATGGATGAAGAACAAGGTTTCCCTAATCATCACACTGCCTCCACCAGCCGACCTTCTTCCCATAATGCATCCTGCTACTATGTGTTCACAGGTCCCCAGCCATCCACATGATGTAAAAAAATATGATTCATCAGACCTCCACCTTCTTCCATTGCTCCATGGTCCAGTTCTGATGCCCATTGTTAGAGCACTTGACTAAGATCAGCATGGGAACCCCGACTGCTCTGCAGTTCTGCAGCTTCATGCACTGTGTATCTGGTCCAGCCTTCTCTCCCCACCCACATAAAAGATCTTTAGTCGCTCGTGACCCTGTCACCAATTCCCCACTGGACCCCTTATAATAGATACTGACCCCTGCAGACCAGGACACCCCACAAGAGCTGCAGTTTTGGGGATGTTCTGACTCAGTGGTCTAACCATCACAATGTGGATTTCGCCAAGCTCAGTGTCAGTGTTGTGATGTCATACCTGGTCCGTGTACATATTAATACATCAGATCTGCTGTCAGCAATAAAAACCCTGTGACTATAAGAACCAGAACATTCAGTCCAGCTTTGTCTGATATCAGAACCCATCACCTGAGCCTTGCAGAGTATACAATATATAACATACACCATTTTTTCCTTTAATGTTTCCAAATAACAGCTTTTCAGCAGAGTTTCAACAAAGAAATCAAATGTTCTCATTTTTTTCTTTCTTCTCATCTTACTCTCTCTCTGTAGGTCTCCATTATCAGCCTCATAGCCAATGCGCTGGGATACTCCGACCTGGGTCCCATTAAGTCCCTGAGGACTCTGAGGGCTCTCAGGCCGCTGAGAGCTTTGTCCCGTTTTGAGGGCATGAGGGTAAGATCCCGTAGATGTTGGATCTTTATTGTATTGCAGCTTTACTACAACCCACTTTACATTCATTTATTCATTCATTCATTCATTCATCTTCCACTTAATCCTTTACGTTTATTTAAGGTTTTACCTTTAAGGTTGCAGGGGAGGGGCACACACTCACACACACATACACAAACACTACATGGGGCAATTTAGAGCATTCAATTTCTTTGAATTCATGTTTTTGGTCTGTGGGAGGAAATCGGAACCCAGAGAAAACTCCACCCAGATCGTGATTCGAACCGGGAATCCCTAGTGCTGAGAGGCGAACGTACTAACCACTAAGCCGCCTCCCACTTTCCATACATCCATCCATTATCCTCCGCTTTATCCTCTATAAGGATCGCGGGGGGGTTCTCCATGCCCATCCAGGGAAGAACGTTTCGGGCGCTGGGCAGATAGACCCAGGACAGGACGCCAATCTATCGCTGGACACACACTCACTCACACACACACTCTATATGGGGCAATTTGGAGAATTCAATTGACCTTGATCCATGTTTTTGGACTTTGGGAGGAAACCAGAGAACCTGGAGGAGACCCACGTGGACACGGGGAGGACATGGAAACTCCACCCAGATTGGGATTGGAACCGGGAATCCCTAATGCTGAGAGGAGAACATGCTAACCACTAAGCCACTGTGCCGCCCCAGACATCAATACATCCTTGAGAACTATATTATATATTATATTATATATTGTCTCATAGTGGAGTTTAAAAGTTGAGTTTAAGTGACAGTGGCAAGACAAAATCCTTTAACTCCTTTAAGTTATGAGGTGGAACCTCTATATAAAGAACAAGCCAAAGCGACAGTGGCAAGAAAAAAGATCCTTAAACTTGGCCAGCAGGGGGTTGTACTGCACACTGCCATCCCCTCCTTTAGTAATTGGCAGGACTGACTTTAGTGGTGGTGCAGCATGTGCTACCCATGCCCCCCCCCCTTGCACCTAGGTTCAAGTTCAAGTTCATTTAGTTAAAAAGCACCTATGATAGCAGCACAGCTCTACAGTGTTTAAGCCTGAACCCCAAGAGAACAAGCCAAAGCGGCAGTGGCAAGACAAAACTTGTGGGTGTTTATTTTGTTTATAAAGCAAGAAACTTAGTGAGGTCCAAGGCTTAGTGGGTGGACTCATCCAACTTTGCATTCATCATCAGTACAGTGGCTTAGTGGTTAGCATGTTCTCCTCTCAGGTTGTGGTGTCAGGACACATAACTCCATCTTTCTAAGTCAAATTTTAACAGCTGCATAAACCACAGACCACCTGATTCGTCTCTTTCGTTCTCATCTGTGGGTTCTCTTGGGCAGGTGGTGGTGAACGCGCTGGTGGGCGCCATCCCCTCCATCATGAACGTCCTGCTGGTGTGTCTGATCTTCTGGCTGATCTTCAGTATCATGGGCGTTAACCTGTTCGCTGGAAAGTACTACTACTGCTACAATGAGACTGAGGAGAGCTACTTCGAGCCCGACGTGGTCAACAACAGAACCCAATGTTTTGCCCTCATTAATGCCAATCACACCGAGGTTCGCTGGAAAAACGTCAAGATCAACTTCGACAACGTGGGCGCCGGCTACCTGGCCCTCTTGCAAGTGGTACGTGTTACTTGGAGTTCTCAATGTATGACTTTTCAGTCATCAGTACGAAAGGAGGAACTAACGAGGGGCCTGTCCTTTCTTGCTCTATTATTGCTCTTAGGCCACATTTAAGGGCTGGATGGACATCATGTACGCAGCGGTGGACTCCAGAAAGGTAACTCCTCATTACATTACATTACCCTCTTTAAATCAGGTATAACATTTTGACCACCTCCCTAATGTTGGGTCAGTCCCCATTTTGCTGCCAAATCAGCCCTGACCCATCGAGCCAGTTCTCCACTAGACCCCTGAGGGTGTGCTGTGAAATCTGACATCAAGATGTTAGCAGCAGACAGAAGCCTCCATGAATCAGATTTCAATACCCATCCATCCATCCGTTATCTTACACTTTATCTTCTACTAGGGTCGCGGGGGGGTGGGGTGGGGTGGGGTGGGGGTTTCCCCTGGGCAGATACACCCAGGACAGGGCATCAATCTATTGCTGGGCACACACTCACTTACACAAACACACTCTACATGGGGCAACTTGGAGAATTCAGTTGACCTTGATCCACGTTGGACTGTGGGAGGAAACTGGAAAACCCAGAGAAAACCTACACGGACACGGGGAGAACATGGAATCTCCACCCAGATTGGGATTGGAACCAGGAATCCCTAGTGCTGGGAGGAGAACATGCCAACCACTAAGCCACCGTGCCGCCCCAGACATCAATACATCCTTGGAAACTTGGGCAAGTCAATAGTTGGCTTGGGAGGCGGGGGGTTAACTTCTTACTGCACGCTGCCTATGCTTGGAATAGAGAGTGGCGATGCTCTGTGCATTGGTCCTCCCTCTTGCCCCATGTGCACCGGAGGTCAACGTTAAACTATAACTATATTCCCCCTCCCCCCAACCCCAATAAAAAAATATATTTCAAAACATCATATCACATGACACTGAACTGGTGTCCTTGTACCTGTCAATACCTTCAAAACTCAATGTCGCACCTACCACCAAGTACAAGTAATTTATTTATATAGCACTTTTTATAACAGCACATCGTCACAAAGCAGCTTTACGGGGGTAAAAGCCTTTAAACCCCCAAAGAGCAAGCCGAAGCAACAGTGGCAAGAAAAAACTCCCCGTTATGTTGTTATTTTAAGGAAGAAACCTTGTGAGGACCAACCAAGACTCAGTGGGGGACTCATGCTCCTTGAGCGGGGGGGCAGCATCAACAGTGTAGGACAGCCATGGCATGCACATTACAGTAATACTGTTTTTTCTTCTCCAGGTGGAGGATCAGCCTCTTTATGAGGACAACATCTACATGTACATTTACTTCGTCATCTTCATCATCTTTGGCTCCTTCTTCACTCTTAATCTCTTCATCGGTGTGATCATTGACAACTTCAACCAACAGAAGAAAAAGATAAGTGCTCTTGGTTTGCTTCTCTTACTCACGTTCTTTACTTCATGGATTACCAACACCTCCTTCCTGTGATTTATTCACAATAATATACAATCTCGAATTGAAAAACCACCCCTATATTGTGTTAAATGACTTTATCCTAAATTAATTCTGCTTGTGAAGTATAACATTTAGTAGAAAATAGGCAATTTATCCATATAAAATATAATCAATTATTCATTCATTCATTATCTCCCGCTTTGTCCTCTATTAGGGTCGCGGTGGGGTTCCCTATGCCCATTCAGGGGAGAACGTCTCGGGCGCTGGGCCGATAGACCCAGGACAGGGCGCCAATCCATCGCTGGGCACACACTCACTCACACAAACACACTCTTTATGGGGCAATTTGGAGAACTCAATTGACTTGATCCATGTTTTTGGACTGTGGGTGGAAACCGGAGAACCCCGAGGAAACCCACGCGGACACGGGGAGAACATGGAAACTCCACCCAGATGGGGATTCGAACCGGGAATCCCTAGTGCTGAGAGGCGAATGTGCTAACCACTAAGCCACCGTGGCGCCCTATAATCAATTAATTATCACTAATTAGTTAATTAGGTGTTAATTTTTTACGTGATTCATGTGTTGGCATTAACAATGAACAATTGTGCAAAGTTTCACCTTAATCAGATAACGAGAAGTGGGTGAAATAGCATTTACAAATGTTTTACCAGACACACAGACAAACATTCATTCATTCATTCATTATCTCCCGCTTATCCTCTATTAGGGTCGCGGTGGGGGGGTTCCCCATGCCCATCCAGGGGAGAACGTCTCGGGCGCTGGGCAGATAGACCCAGGACAGGGCGCCAATCTATCACTGGACACACACTCACTCACACAGACACACTCTATATGGGGCAATTTTTGAGAATTCAATTAACTTGATCCATGTTTTTGGACTGTGGGAGGAAACCGGAGAACCCGGAGGAAACCCACGCAGACACGGGGAGAACATGGAAACTCCACCCAGATGGGGATTCGAACCGGGAATCCCTAGTGCTGAGAGGAGAACATGCTAACCACTAAGCCACCGTGCCGCCCTATAATCAATTAATTATCACTAATTAGTCAATTAGGTGTTAATTTTTTACGTGATTCATGTGTTGTCATCGACAATGAACAATTGTGCAAAGTTTCACCTTAATCAGATAACGAGAAGTGGGTGAAATAGCATTTACAAATGTTTTACCAGACACACAGACAAACAGATGAAGCTAATATAGGGTTGTAAGAAATATTAATAATAATACTTATAGCAGTAATAATAATAATCCATCCAATATCTTCCAATTTATCCTCTACTATCGGGGGGTCGGGGGGGGGGGTCCCCATACCAATACCCATGCAGGGGAGAACGTTTCGGGCGCTGGGCAAAAAGACCCAGGACAGGACACCAATCTATCGCTGGACACACACTCACTCACACAGACACACTCTATATGGGGCAATTTGGAGAATTTAATTGACCTTGATCCATGTTTTTGGACTGTGGGAGGAAACCGGAGAACCCGGAGGAAACCTACGCGGACATGGCGGAGAACATGGAAACTCTAACCAGATTGGGATTCGAACCAGGAATCCCTAGTGCTGAGAGGAGAACATGCTAACCACTAAGCCACCGTGCCACCCATAGAAAACATAATAATAATAATAATAATAATAATAATAATAATACATTTTAATAATAATAAATAAGTAATAATAGTTGGTTTAGTGTCATGTCATGTTCTCCTCTCAGCACTAGGGATTCCCGGTTCGAATCCCAATCTGGGTGGAGTTTCCATGTTCTCCCCGTGTCCACGTGGGTTTCCTCCGGGTTCTCCGGTTTCCTCCCACAGTCCAAAAACATGGATCAAGGTCAATTGAATTCTCCAAATTGCCCCATATAGAGTCTGTTTGTGTGAGTGAGTGTGTGTCCAGCGATAGTTTGCTGCCCTGTCCTGGGTCTATCTGCCCAGCGCTCGAAATGTGCTCCCCTGGATGGGCATGGGGAACCCCCCCCCCCCCCGCGACCCTAATAGAGGATAAAGTGGGAGATGATGGATGGATGGATTGCTTAGTGACATGATCCTGGTTTCTCTATCAATCAAAAACTGCCATCTAGTGGCCAAATTACAGAAAGCAGTTTATAAAAAACAGCCGTATCAGGTTTAGTGCTCATCCTGAATCGGCTCTCTGTTTATATTAATCTGTATTGTATGATTGAAAATAATGTATTGTAATAATGTGAAGCTGTCAGAGGTGTGTGTCAATGATGTCACAGATGGACAAACAGTTTTAGCCAATCAGATTTAAGGAGCAGAAGCACCCGTTTTGTAAGGAGATTGTAACCAGGTTGATTTTGTGGTTATACTTTGGAGGTCAGGACATCTTCATGACAGAAGAGCAGAAGAAGTATTACAATGCCATGAAAAAACTGGGCTCGAAGAAACCTCAGAAGCCCATCCCCCGACCACAGGTACAGATCTGAGCCTAAACACACGTCTTTTTTATATTCAGGTATTCAATCATTTTATTTGTCCTTCCACAATATAAAATACAGTACAGTATATGTGGAACGAGACAGCGTTCCTCAGGAACAATGTGCTACATATGACAGCTGCTACACGACCAACATAAAGAGCACGTGTGAAAACATAAGGGTCACAATAAATACAGGACGATACACAGGACAGTAAACAATAAACATTCAAGTAATGGCTGAACATGTGACCCAACTGCTTGTTCAAGCCCTAGTCCTATCCCGGTTTGATTATTGTAATGCGCTTCTTGCCGGTATCCCAGCTTCCACAATCCAAACTCTTCAACTGATTCAAAACTCTGCAGCCCGACTCGTATTCAACCACCCAACAGAACTCATGTGACTCCATTACTCACTTCCCTCCATTGGCTCCCTGTAGCTGCTGCATTCAGTACAAGTCACTGACTCTGATCTACAGAACCATTTCTGAATCTGCCCCCTCCTACCTCCACTCTATCTTTATAAAATTGTCTCCAGCTCGTTTACTTCGCTCCAGTGATGATTGCCCCCTGGTGGTTCCACCTCACCGAGGAGCTCATTTTCACTCCGTGGCGTTCACCACTGCAAAATGGTGGAACCATCTTCCCAACTCTGTCCATAAGGCAGAATCACTAAACATTCATTCATTCATTATCTCCCGCTTTATCCTTTATTAGGGTCGCGGTGGGGTTCCCCATGCCCATCCAGGGGCGAACGTCTTGGGTGCTGGGCAGATAGACCCAGGACAGGGCGCCAATCCATTGCTGGGCACACACTCACTCACACAGACACACTCTATATGGGGCAATTTGGAGAACTCAATTGACTTGATCCATGTTTTTGGACTGTGGGAGGAAACCGGAGAACCCGGAGGAAACCCACGCGGACACGGGGAGAACATAGAAACTCCACCCAGGGAGAACGTTTTGGGCGCTGGGCAGATAGACCCAGGACAGGGCGCCAATCCATCGCTGGGCACAACACTCACTCACACACACACTCTTTATGGGGCAATTTGGAGAACTCAATTGACCTTGATCCATGTTTTTGGACTGTGGGAGGAAACCAGAGAACCCGGAGGAAACCCACGCGGACACTGGGAGAACATGGAAACTCCACCCAGATGGGGATTCGAACCGGGAATCCCTAGTGCTGAGAGGCGATTGTGCTAACCACTAAGCCACCGTGCCGCCCTATAATCAATTAATTACCACTACACTCACTCACTCACACAGACACACTCTATATGGGGCAATTTGGAGAACTCAATTGACTTGATCCATGTTTTTGGACTGTGGGAGGAAACCGGAGAACCCGGAGAAACCCACGCGGACACGGGGAGAACATGGAGACTCCACCCAGATTGGTATTCGAACTGGGAATCCCTAGTGCTGAGAGGAGAACATGCCAATCACTAAGCCACCGTGCCGCACAGTCACTAAGCAGAAAAAAAAGGGGGGGGGGGCACAGCATCAAATAACAGTCAGGTTTGATGAATTTACAGTATAGATGTTTTTCTCCATAACTTCTGACTTGTAATGTTCTTATTTGCGTCTGCTAAATGACCAAATGTAAATGTAAATGTAATGGTATGACGTGAACCCTGAGTTTGGTTATTGTAAACAGTTAACATTGAGTGGAGAGGTAACAGGGCTGGTGGCCTCCTAGTGATGTGAGCCACATGTGGCAAGAAAAAATGTCCCTGATTTTAAAAATTCTTAAAGACTTTGTAATTGGGCGGCACGGTGGCTTAGTGGTTAGCACGTTCGCCTCTCAGCGCTAGGGATTCCTGGTTCGAATCCCCATCTGGGTGGAGTTTCCATGTTCTCCCCGGTTCTGCGTGGGTTTCCTCCGGGTTCTCCGGTTTCCTCCCACAGTCCAAAAACATGGATCAAGTTAATTGAATTCTCAAAATTGCCCCGTTTAGAGTGTGTATGTGTGAGTAAGTGTGTGCCCAGCGATGGATTGGCGCCCTGTCCTGGGTCTATCTGCCCAGCGCCCGAAACGTTCTCCCCTGGATGGGCATGGGGAACCCCACCACGACCCTAATAGAGGATAAGCGGAAGATAATGAATGAATGAATGACTTTGCAATTGCGGCAGCATATAAGGATCTGTATGGTTCTATCATCCATTTTTTCATCTTTGCAGAACAACATCCAGGGAATGGTCTTCGACTTTGTCATGCAGCAGGCTTTTGACATCTCCATCATGATTCTCATCTGTCTTAACATGGTCACTATGATGGTGGAGACCGACGACCAGTCGGAGGACACTGAGATGGTTCTGTACTGGGTCAACTTCGTATTTATTGTGGTCTTCACCGGCGAGTTCGTTCTGAAGCTCTTTGCCTTGCGGCATTACTACTTCACCAACGGCTGGAACGTGTTTGACTGCGTGGTGGTGATTCTGTCCATAGTGGGTGAGTGGAATGATACATTTCCATCACATTTGGTCATCTATTGGACGCTTTTATCCAAAGTGACTTACAAGGTGAGCACAGGGTTCATCACAACATCCCTGGAGCAATGAGGGTTAAGGGTTTTACTCAAGGACCCACATTGGTAACTTCAGTGGACCTGGGATTTGAACCCCCAACCTTCAGATTAATAACCCAACACCCTGACCACTGATCTACCACGCCCATGAATGATGGGGCTCATGATCAAATGGATCTTGCAGGTTTAGTGAGGTTGGATTTCGAAGATTGACCCGTGATGAGTATCTGCCAGAGTAAGAGGGAACGTTTACGGGACAGTTGTAAGGTCATGATGTCATACAGCAGGTGTGTCCACACTTTTCTGGCCTGGGATCTACTTTTTCCAGTGGACAGGTCATGGGATCTACCACGATCAGAATTAATGTTAAAACCTGTTTACACATCATGTTATTATTGGGGCTGACACAGTGGCTTAGTGGTGGGATGTTCTCCACGTGGGTTTCCTCCGGGTTCTCTGGTTTTCTCCCACAGTCCAAAAACATGGATCAAGTCAATTGAATTCTCCAAATTGCCCCATATAGAGTGTGTTTGTGTGAGTGAGTGTGTGCCCAGTTATAGATTGGTGCCCTGTCCTGGGTGTATCTGCCCAGCGCCCGAAACGTTCTCCCCTGGATGGGCATGGGGAACCCCCGTGACCCTAGTGGAGGATAAGGGGGATGATAATGGATGGATGGGTATGTGTAGGAGGGAGGGGCGGCACGGTGGCTTAGTGGTTAGCATGTTCTCCTCTCACCGCTAGGGATTCCTGGTTCGAACCCCAATCTGGGTGGAGTTCCCATGTTCTCCCCGTGTCCACGTGGGTTTCCTCCGGGTTCTCCGGTTTCCTCCCACAGTCCAAAAACATGGATTAAGGTCAATTGAATTCTCCAAATTGCCCCATATAGAGTGTGTCTGTGTGAGTGAGTGTGTGCCCAGTGATAGATTGGCGTCCTGTCCTGGGTGTATCTGCCCAGCGCCCGAGACGTTCTCCCCTGGATGGGGCATAGAGTAACAAATAGATGATGCTTCGAGTAAGGCGGAGACCTAGAGAGTGTAGCGAGAGCAGAGATAGGACCCTCCATGAATTATATGCTGCACACTGATCATTAGTGGAACCTCCAGCAGGGGGCGTGACTGACTGACTCTCGCTGTTCTTTGGCTCTTCTCAGGTATGTTCCTGGCTGACCTGATTGAGAAGTACTTTGTGTCGCCGACTCTGTTCCGGGTGATCCGCCTGGCCCGAATCGGACGCATCCTGCGTTTAATCAAAGGCGCCAAGGGGATCCGGACTTTGCTCTTCGCTTTGATGATGTCACTTCCTGCCTTGTTCAACATCGGCCTGCTGCTCTTCCTGGTCATGTTCATCTTCTCCATCTTCGGCATGTCCAACTTCGCGTACGTGAAGCGCGAGCTGGGCATTGACGACATGTACAACTTCGAGACCTTCGGGAACAGCATGATCATCCTGTTCATGATCACCACCTCGGCGGGGTGGGACGGCCTGCTGGCCCCCATCCTGAACTACGAGCCCGACTGCGACCCTGAGAAGGAGAACCCCGGCACCACGGTGAAGGGCAACTGCGGCAACCCTTCAGTGGGCATCTTCTTTTTCGTCATGTACATCATCGTGTCCTTCCTGATCGTGGTCAACATGTACATCGCCATCATCCTGGAGAACTTCAGCGTGGCCACGGAGGAGAGCGCCGACCCGCTGTGCGAGGACGACTTCGAGTCCTTCTACGAGATCTGGGAGAAGTTCGACCCGGACGCGTCGCAGTTCATCACCTTCGCCAAGCTGCCGGACTTCGCCGACACTCTGGAGCACCCCCTCCGCGTGCCTAAGCCCAACATCATCGAACTGATCGCCATGGACCTGCCGATGGTGAGCGGGGATCGCATCCACTGCCTGGACATCCTGTTCGCCTTCACCAAGCGGGTTCTGGGTGACAGCGGCGACCTGGACATGATGCGCCAGCAGATGGAGGAGCGCTTCGTGGCAGCCAACCCGTCCAAAGTGTCGTACGAGCCCATCACCACCACGCTGCGCCGGAAGCAGGAGGAGGTGTCGGCCGTGGTGATCCAGAGGGCGTACCGCGCCCACCTTTCCCGCCGGGGCTTCGTGTGCAAGCGGCGCCCGGCCAACAACAAGCTGGAGAACGGCGGAACCAACCAGGAGAAGAAGGAGAGCACGCCCTCCACCGCCTCCCTGCCGTCCTACGACAGCGTGACCAAGCCGGAGAAGGAGAAGGAGAAGGAGAAGCAGGACGACAACAACGACGGGAAGGCGGCCAAGGAAAAGGGGCGCAACCAAAAAGCTGTCAGGGAATCCAAGTGTTAAGGCCGCAGCGGCGAAACCTCACGAACAGCCTCCCGAGTCATGACAATATACTAATACCAACAACTCAAGCAGGAACCCTCGATTAAACTCCACAGATGTACAGATTAATTTCCTTTGCGAGAAATATTTTAAAAAGAAAACAGGAGAGTAAACGGAGCGAGACATTTCACACGAAAAAAAAACGACAAAAAAAAAAAAAAAAATGTTTACAAACTTCACAGGGATGTGGATCCGATGCACCGCCTGGGGGTTTCTTCAAGCTTGAACCGTAAAGTTAAACCAAACATAATCAGCTTCCTGTGTGACTCTGTCGCATCAAAACTTGATTCAGACAGGAATTATCCTAAGGAATGATACTTGATATTGCATATTAGAGGGCTATATTGCACTTCAGGACGGAACTCGGTACTCCAAGGAGGGGGAAAAAAGGAAAAGAGAATCACTGCATGGTGTTCCCCGCGTCTGGAGGATCCCGCGATGGACCTGGGGGAACCAGACGGCAGGAGCGACGGCGGAGGAACCGACTTTTTTTCATTTCACGGACGTGTGGAAGGACTTCGGTATGTGACGGTGAGCGTGAGCGGGGATCAGTTGCGCACCTTTCCAGCTTATCTGATTCAAAGGGTATCTTTGCGTTAGTCAGCATTCAATATACGTTACACGAGTGGCGAGAAATAGGGAGAAAGGGGGCGGAACGACAATACAGGGGGGCAAAAAAATAAATATATATATATATATATATATATATAAACACAATGAAAACACTCAAAAGTGACACTCCACATTTTGCCCACACGACACTCGGCGACGGCGTCATCGATTTGTTCTACCTGCATCTACAGGCTTTTTTCTACATGGGCGTTCACTCTTATACGAGGGAGGTTCCTACCAGTGGCCTCTGACGGCACATTTCCAAACCAATAATAAATTATTGTGCTTGTTCAGTGCATAGAAATGACTTGCATGATGGCATGTTTTGATCTGAAATCTTGCATGAGTAATCATAGTCCATGAAACACTAATACAGACCGCCGCAGTGGCTCGACTAGACATGAAAGGGGCTGTCCACTGGTTGACCCGACTGGGAATCGGACTCGGGACCGAATTGGCTCGCCTAATTACGTTCAGGTTTGGCGGATTGGGCTTCAGTCGCTTTTCTGGAGGAATCGGAGTGGATCGTTTCGATTTTGCTGCTCGGGAGATATGGCGGTGGGCGTGGGGGTGGGGGTGTGGGTGTGGGTGGGGGGGGTCGTTGCGGGAAATAAGGTTTGATTTCTTCTTTGTACACAGCAATATCACTTACTTGCCTATAGCACTGGCACATGTTGAGGAGCTGCAATGTCGGGGGGGTTCCACATGAGGCTCAGCATGCCGGGGGGATTTGACTGTAGTTGTAATGTGGATGGTGGCAGGATGGGTGGGATTTGTTTTTCGGGTGAGAGGTCCAGTAGGCCGGCATAGTTGATTAATCCTCATAAGTCGTGCTGCTGTATGTTCCTATTTGGTTTGTATTCATATTCCTAGGCGCTTTTTCACTACTGTATAAAAGCCATTACACATTTGCACATTTGGAATGATTGTAGCTGGAGCAGCAATGAATGTCGTGCGGAAATGGGTTTCTATTGGGACAGTGGCAGCTGGAACCATAAGAACCCTCTAGACTTGGTTGTGGGAGCACAGGACGGCCCACGGCCCACGGCCCACGGCCCCAGGTTCCCATTCCGCCGGACTGATGCTTGTTAAGTTTCCCCATTTTTTTCTCAGGACATAAGAGCAGACCTCTTCATCCTCCTCACTCTGATGTCAAAGAGCCAGAATGTGCGCAAGCAAAACGGCCACAGTGTCCGGCTCGGCACCATCGTCCGACCCGATCTTTTAACCAGCAGTACGATATAACCCAATCGATGCGGTAACCCGGAAAAAAACACACACACACACACACACACACACACACACACGAAGGATCGGCGAAGAATCGGGTTCGAGTTCAGACGTCTTGATGCGCCATCTGCTGCTTGGCTCGAGGCCGACCGGTGAGGGAAGTCGATTGGTCTCCGGCTGCAACTCTACACATTGAAAAAAAACGATTAACGAGTTGAGAAAATGTCCCAAAAAAAAACCAAAAAAAAAAACAACGACATTCGCGCTTCCCGCGGCCGTGCGAGGTCAGCTGTAAACATTTCGCGGCGACGATTCGTGCATACATCTTAATAAAGAGCTACAGACGCTTGGAAAAGAATTCTAATCTCTTGTACAGTGCAGGCTATGATGCAAACAGCACAAAATGCTGAACAGTTACGAATGAACTTTTTAAGAATCTTATAAATAATGTAATATATCGATTTCTTTTAACGGCATGCATAGTTTTTGTGTAAATACAGAAATACATTAAAACTACTGCTATTACTCGAATCCTAAAGAGACATAATAACCAGAATAGAACCGCTTCAGACGACGTCAGAGGTCTCACTTGATAGACTGTGAAATATTTGGTAGATTTTTTTGCAAATAAGAGGGAAATATATATATATATATATATATATATATATATATATATATATATATATATATGTGCACAGTGATAATAAACCACCGTCCTCCACCGAGTTGACCTCTGCTTGTGGTGGAGGAGGAGCACCACTGACTGTCCTTTGCTCACTTTATTTCTTTTGTGCAATACGTTCAGTGAACGACCAAAACTCTGGCCTGACCCACACACTGTGCATGTGTATGGACGTGTGCGCCTGTGCGAGTGTGTTCCGCTGGGAGGGTGAGTGACTCGGGGAGAGTGTGCATGTGTGAATGGGTGTGTGGGTGGGTCTAAAGCTCAGTGCATGGTTACGTATTAGCTGCTTCTATCGCCTGTACTCGGGAGGGGGAATGCATTTACCAGCACCTCATTTTCTACCTATGTACTGTGTGCCTGTGTGAAGCGGCCACCCTTCACATCATCATACACACTCGCACTATATCCAGTGAGTGTGTGTGTGTGAGTGAGTGTGAGTGTGAATTCATGAAGGTCTGGCCACTTTGTGTGGGTGTGGGTGTGAGTGAGTGAGTGTGTGTGATGTGGCTGAAACTAGAGCATAGCTTTTTCCTTGTATACGTACACAGCAGTGCGATTTGTAACCCTGCAGTTCAGTTCTGCGTTCGGCTTGCCCGCCCCCGTCCTTCGCATCCCTTTTAGGTGCCTTTTTGCTGACAATTTTGTTCGGATGAAAAACTCGGAGAATGTTGCGGTGGATCCTAAACAAGTGGAGCTTGTTTATCATAAGGAAAATAAAAAATAAAAAAAGAACAGTCGTTGTACAGGATGTCTGTGACATCCACGCCAACCTCCTAACCTGACAGGCATCCGCCTGCCTTCATCCTCACAGGTGGTGGTGCAGCGCGGGGCAGGCGACCGGGGTGGCCCGCTCGCCAGGTCTCACTTTGTGAATCGTGTAATGGCTTAGTTCGTGGAGAGATGAGCACTCTGCCTTCTGCGCTCACCTTCTGCGCTCACCTCCGGCTTCTTTACGACCGTTTGGACCGTTTGCTTTCGATCCGGGGTCGGTTTGTTCTTTCCCGTGTAGCGTGACTGAACCGCTGTTTCGTTTCTTTGCTAGTACGAATTGGAACCCTTTTCGGTTGACGATGTTTTTATCTCTTGAAGCTGATTGCGGAGTGGAGTGTGTTGCACAACAGCTTGAACTCGGCGAGAATCAGTCAAAGATTGTCTTCATTTGAGCTCGAATCCTGTTTTCCAAACAATAAAGCAGCCTTCCAGTTACACCCAGCGCCTCTGTGGTTTTTGGGGTCTTTATAGAGGGTCCATCATGAGATGATGATGATAAAAAAAGCATCAGATTAAAAAGAATTAGGACACAATCTGCATTATTGATATTTTCTGTAACACAAACTTTATACTGAACATCCATCCATCCATTATCTTCCACTTTATCCTCTACTAGGGTCGCGGGGGGGTTCCACATGCCCATCCAGGGGAGGACGTTTCAGGCACTGGGCAGATACACCCAGGACAGGACACCAGTCTATCACTGGGCACACACTTACTTATACAAACACACTCTATATGGGGCAATTTGGATAAATCTATTGACTTGATCCATGTTTTTGGACTGTGGGAGGAAACCGGAGAACCCAGAGGAAACCCACGCAGACACAGGGAGAACGTTGAAACTCTACCCAGATGAGGATTCAAACTGATGCCCATAGTTGGTTCTTTCAGCACTGGACAGGGGTCTGCATGGGAACCCCGACTGCTCTGTACAGTGCATCCTGGTACCATGTGTTCACCAGGTAAGTCACTCACATGCACTCAGCCTTCCACACGATGTAGAAGGAAATTTGGGATGATGTAATGGGATTCTATGTTCTATTGTTCCATTAAAGGTTATTGCAGAACATTATGTTTGCACCTATGTGCCTCACATTGCATGACTGATCTCTTTTAAATATATCTAGGTTTATATGGAAATGGCATTTCAAGATCGGTTTAGGAAACCTCAGGTGACCTGCACTGAGCTCTGACCTTAGGAGCCCTGATTAGAACAACACACAGTTATGGGGCAGAAGCAGAAGAACCCCGGGGTGGTGGCTCGTCGCCATGCTCAAGATCTGCCGTGGAGAGGGGAGGAGAACCGGATGATGCTGAGGATGCTTTTGGAGCAGTGACAACGCAGCACTCCGCTGGTGAAGCTCTATTGGTGAAACAGCACCATGGCTCCCCCTACAGTTTCAGAATGTTTACCACAGCTGCTGAGTTCAGGTCGGTATGCACCCTGTCTTTGTTTTTTTATTTATTACCTGGAGCGGGCGCAAGATCTCTGATTTAAACCCTGTTGCACCTGTGCAGTATTAACAGTGCCACCTGCTGTATGATTGGAAGAGTCACATGCACACATTATATTTATTTGGTGTATTCAACATATTCCATCCATCCATTATCTTCCGCTTTATCCTCTACTAGGGTCGTGGGGGTGGGAGGGGGGTTCCTAAACCGACCCTAGTGTGAATGAGTGTCCGCTCAGTGATGGATTGGTGCCCTGTCCTGGGTTTATCTGCCCAACGCCTAATACGTTCTCCCCTGAAGGGGCATTGGACTACCCATCCCCTTCCTTGTGCCACTAGTAGAGGATTACGGGCAAGATAATGAGATGAGGGGTGCCACGGTGACTTAGTGGTTAGCATGTTCTCCTCTCAGCACTAAGGAATCCCAGTTTGAATCCCAATCTGGGTGGAGTTTCCATGTTCTCCCCGTGTCTGCGTGGGTTTCCTCCGGGTTCTCTGGTTTCCTCCCACAGTCTGAAAACATGGATCAAGTCAATTGAATTCTCCAAATTGCCCCATATAGAGTGTGTCTGTGTGAGTGAGTGTGTGCCCAGCGATAGATTGGCATCCTGTCCTGGGTGTATCTGGCCAGCGCCTGAAATGTTCTCCCCTGGATGAGCATAGGGAACCCCCCCCCCCCCCCCCGCGACCATTTCTCTATCAATCAAAAACTGTTTGGCCAAATTACAGAAAGCAGTTTATAAAAAACAGCCGTATCAGGTTTAGTGCTCATCCTGAATCGGCTCTCTGTTTATATTAATCTGTATTGTATGATTGAAAATAATGTATTGTAATAATGTGAATCTGTCAGAGGTGTGTGTCAATGATGTCACAGATGGACAAACAGTTTTAGCCAATCAGATTTAAGGAGCAAAAGCACCCGTTTTGTAAGGAGATTGTAACCAGATTGATTTTGTGGTTATACTTTGGCGGTCAGGACATCTTCATGACAGAAGAGCAGAAGAAGTATTACAATGCCATGAAAAAACTCCAAATTGCCCCATATAGAATGTGTCTGTGTGAGTGAGTGTGTGCGCAGCGATAGATTGGCATCCTGTCCCGGGTGTATCTGCCCAGCGCCTGAAACGTTCTCCCCTGGATGGGCATAAGGAACCCCCCCCCCACCCACCCACGACCCTAATAGAGGATAAAGTGGAAGATGATGGATGGATAATTAGATGAGATTAAAAATCAAACATATTTCCTTGAACACAACTCATTTAAACCACAATAAAGACTCCAACATTCATTGGTTCAGTCGCTTTTATTTTGCATTAAGGTTTCCTGAGATAGATGTTCTGTACATCAAAACACTCGCACTTGTTCACGACCAAAAAAAACATGCACACATGAGGTAGAAATTTAAACTAATGGCTGAAAAGAAACAAAGAAATATACCGACAGTGGAACCTACTCTAACGCTCAGGACCGTGCGTCTTTACGATGTTACTTCACGATTCATTGCAGAAGTCCCGATAAAGCCGGCGGCCCTCATCCATATATAGTGCGTCTGCCGGGTTCCGGGAGAAACGGCTTGAATGGCATCACACAACACAATCGCTGAAGCATGTTGGCATGCTGGGGGAAGCTGAGTTTCCTTGTTATGCAGGTGAGCGGTGGAGCAGAGAGAGCAGGGTGTTGAGTTTCATTGTCATTTCAGGGTTGGAAAGGTCCCGTGACAACAATGGGCCTGTCCCGTCCACAAAGGCCTGCCATTCGTACGATATATCAAATGTACCTGATGCAGTGATTGTATACTGGGTGTGTTGATAGTAAGTGGATGGTTGATGGTTGAGGCTTTAGGCGTGATGTATGATCGATTGATACCATATCGGCTTCAAGAAAAGACTCAATGAGCAATAAAAAGGCTCATTCACGCTTCCTGAGGTTATCTCCATACATTCAAGGCTTACAGAGCAACCTCATGGTTCCCTGATTGCATATATCTCTGCGTTAAGTGTGTTATCCGTCTAAAGCACACTTAGTTCAACAATACAATGATTAAACACATTCACTGCCGAAACTCTGTAATCAGGCTCTGTAAACGTTTCTCTTTGTTACGAAGATTAATTCCTGAGTATAAATTGCTGATTACGTATTTTCATTTCTAACTTCTTCTATGCGGCGGCACGGTGGCTTAGTGGTTAGCATGTTCTCCTCTCAGCACTAGGGATTCCCGGTTCGAATCCCCATCTGGGTGGAGTTTCCATGTTCTCCCCCTGTCCGCATGGGTTTCCACTGGGTTCTCCGGTTTCCTCCCACAGTCCAAAAACATGGATCAAGTCAATTGAGTTCTCCAAATTGCCCCATGTAGAGTGTGTGTGTGTGAGTGAGTGTGTGCCCAGCGATGGATTGGCGCCCTGTCCTAAGGGTTTCTGCCCAGCGCCCGAAACGTTCTCCCCTGGATGGGCATAGGGAACCCCCCAGCGACCCTAATATATAGGATAATGCGGAAGATAATGAATGAAAGAAAACTCCTTCTATTTTTCAGTTATTCATTCATTATCTTCCGCTTTATCCTCTATTAGGGTTGTGGGGGGGGGGGTGCCCATGCCCATCCCCATGCCCATTTCGGGCACTGGGCAGATACACCCAGGACAGGGCGCCAATCTATCGCTAAGCACACACTCACTCACACACTCTATATGGGGCAATTTGGAGAACTCAGTTGACTTGATCCATGTTTTTGGACT
Source organism: Corydoras maculifer (assembly GCA_019802435.1). NCBI lineage: Eukaryota > Metazoa > Chordata > Actinopteri > Siluriformes > Callichthyidae > Corydoras > Corydoras maculifer. The sequence continues at coordinate 123,733 of JAFMOD010001287.1, read as the reverse complement.
GTAGGAGGAAATCAGAGAACCCGGAGGAAACCCACGTGGACGCGCGGAGAACATGGAAACTCCACCCAGATGGGGATTCGAACTGGGAATCCCTAGTGCTGAGAGGTGAACATGTTGACCACTAAGCCACCCTGCCGCCCTTCTTCTATTTTTTTTAATTTAATTTAATTTTTTTTCCCTGAGACTCACATTTATTGCAGTTGTGTAAATTGGCTCACACCCTGGTTTTAACTACGCTTCACTACTCTGATTGATTACATTAAGAGGATTTAACAGTGATGCCGGATTATGCCTGAATTAGCAGTAATCTAACATATCTAACATGTCTGGTTCTGTAATACAGCAGCTCTGGGTGAGAACCACAGATGACATTCTTATTGAAAGCTATTTGGATCATTCATTGCATAAATCGAGAACACTCAGGGGTAAGTGTATTGCTCTGGACCTCCATAAGGAGGAGTCTCCAGAGGTTGTAAGTAACTGCTTTTTCTCTCCAGGTCCACCTTCAAATTTGGCTGTGAGAGATGCCTGTCTGGCCTGAAGCTTTCCAGATCTGCGCTTCTCCCCGCCCCATTGCCAGCCGGCTGCTCACTGATATCTCTGGCTGTATAACTTAACACCCTGGCACTTTTGGTCTGATCAAATCCAAATGTCCTGTTCTGTTGGGCATCCTGAAACTCCTCAGGCCTCTTCAAGCCATGGACTGAATGGTTATTTTGCAGGCTGTTGCCTAGATGCTGATGCAATCCTGAGGCGATCAGTGGTGGTGAACTAGATGCTGTTATACCAGGGGGATATGTGTAGACGGGCGCAGAAGCCGGGTATGTTGGTGGCAAGGCAAACGCTGGCTGGGGTAGGTAGGTGGGCCTAGGGTAGTGTGGCCCACTGTAGCTGGAAGCATAATCCTGAGATATGGTGCCAGTGTTAAACTGCTCTGAAAGATTGCTTGAGCTGGACAAAGTACCCTTTATCCCCTCTAACCCTTCTGGGTTGTAGCCCACCGACCAGGCATCCTGGGTGGGTACATTTCTCCGGAATGTGCCTGGCTCTGGAGTAACTGGACTGAAGGAATACCTTTCAGCATAACGTTTCAGGAGGGTAGAGGCACTGAGGGCACTGATGTCATCGGAATACCCAGAGAAAGCTGCATTATTGGGCTGCGGGTATGAAAGAGGCTTGGGATGGGCAGGTGAGGTGGTAGAAGAGATGTCATAGTGCTGCTCTGCCCACTCAGACGACCAGTGCATTTTTATTACATCTAGCAGAGAAAAACAAACAAGTGTTTAAATTTACATCCAAAACCAAATCTAATATTTATGATAATGTGTCTTGGCAATACACAATTTTAAAAGCATTAGGAAAACATTTTCGGCTTATATCGACTACCTGCTTTTATTATGGCTTTAGTTATTCATTCATTCATCCATTAGCCTCCAGCTTTAGGGTCGTGGGGGGTGGGGGGGATTCCCCATGCCCATCCAGGGGAGAAAGTTTTGGGCACTGGGCAGATACACCCAGGACAGGGTGCCAATCTATCGCTGGGCACACACTCACTCACACAGACACACTCTATATGGGGCAATTTGGAGAACTCAATTGACTTGATCCATGTTTTTGGACTGTGGGAGGAAACCGGAGAACCCGGAGGAAACCCACGTGGACACGGGGAGAACATGGAAACTCCACCCAGATTGGGATTCGAACCGGGAATCCCTAGTGCTGAGAGGAGAACATGCCAACCACTTTAATTAGATATGTGAAGATATTTTTTTATATTATATAAATAAAATGTTATAAATTATTATAAGGGTGCTTATTATTATAAGGGCTTAGTGGTTAGCATGTTCTCTGGTTTTCTCCCACAGTCCAAAAACATGGATCAAGGTCAATTGAATTCTCAAAATTGCCCCATATAGAGTGTGTCTGTGTGAGTGAGTGTGTGCCCAGTGATAGATTGGCGTCCTGTCCTGGGTGTATCTGCCCAGCGCCTGAAACGTTCTCCCCTGGATGGGCATGGGGAACCCCACCGCGACCCTAATAGAGGATAAAGCGGGAGATAATGAATGAAAATATTTTTATTGTGATGACGGTTCTGTGCTAGGAAAAAAACACACACACACCAAGAAATGACCAATTATGTGTCATTCATTCATTCATTATCTCCTGCTTAGCCTCTATCAGGGTCGCGGTGGGGTTCCCCATGCCCATCCAGGGGAGAACGTCTCGGGCGCTGGGCAGATAGACCCAGGACAGGGCGCCAATCCATCGCTGGGCACACACTCACTCACACAGACACACTCTATAGGGGGCAATTTTGAGAATTTAATTAACTTGATCCATGTTTTTGGACTGTGGGAGGAAACCGGAGAACCCGGAGGAAACCCACGCAGACACAGGGAGAACATGGAAACTCCACCCAGATGGGGATTCGAACCGGGAATCCCTAGTGCTGAGAGGAGAACAGTATTTTAATATTTTTTATTTTTTAGTATTTATTATCAGAGTCATTTTAGGGAATCGGTTCCCCAAAACGAATCAATCCATTTAAAGACTGCCCAGCGCCTGAGACGTTCTCCCCTGGATGGGCATGGGGAACCCCCCCGCGACCCTAGTGGAGGATAAGCGGAAGATAATGAATGAATGAATGAAATCACGAACTGACTATCATTAAAATGACTAATGGGTTAAAAAACTTATTTCGTTTCAAAATAATGCTAAATTAAAACTAAATTGGACTAAACACGTGTTAAATGCCATAGAAAATATGTAAATCATCCTGAAAACAGCTCTGAGTGGACCATACGATGTTTATAAACCTTGTAAGTCAGGATATTTGCAGGGCTGCATTCACATTACATTCATCTATTTATCAGATGCTTTTTTAATTTGTTGTTCATTTGTAATAAATTTTGTACAAAATGCTTTTGCACAAACAAATTACAAATGAGCAACAAATCAAATCAGTAGTTAAGGTCACAATTATGTATTATGTATGTATTATTAAACCTGATCAATATTCAAAAGTTTTGAGCCTAAATTCACCCTGTAGTTTATATGTCAAGTGGGCGGCACGGTGGCTTAGTGGTTGGCATGTTCTCCTCCCAGCGCTGGGGATCCAGGTTCGAATCCCCATCTGGGTGGAGTTTCCATGTTCTCCCCGTGTCCGCATGGGTTTCCTCCGGGTTCTCCGGCTTCCTCCCACTGTCCAAAAACTTGGATTCAAGGTAAATTGAATGCTCAAAATTGCCCCATATAGTGTGAGTGGGTCTCCAGCGATAGAGCGACGCCCTGTCCTGGGTGTATCTGCCCAGCGCCCGAGACGATCATCCCGGGTGTTTATTAAATGTGTTTATTGTTAGCTAGCTAGATTGGCACACTGTCCTGGGTGTATCTGCCCAGCGCCCGAAACGTTCTCCCCTAGATGGGCATGAGGAACCCCCCTCCCCCCCCATTGTGTTTAAACCACATGATTCATTCTTTTAAACTGAAACATAAAAACATAACAAATATGAAGACTGAATAATCTGTTTCAGTTTTTTTATTTTTTATTTTTTACAATTAAAAAAAAAAAAAAAAACGGCATTATTTGACTTAATATTTCAGTATTTTAATTCATTCATTCATTATCTCCCGCTTATCCTCTATTGGGGTCGCGGTGGGGTTCCCCATGCCCATCCAGGGGAGAACGTCTCGGGCGCTGGGCAGATAGACCCAGGACAGGGCGCCAATCCATCGCTGGGCACACACTCACTCACACAGACACACTCTAAACGGGGCAATTTTGAGAATTCAATTAACTTGATCCATGTTTTTGGACTGTGGGAGGAAACCGGAGAACCCGGAGGAAACCCACGCAGACACGGGGAGAACATGGAAACTCCACCCACCCCCCCCCCCCCCCCCCCCCCCCCCCCCCCCCCCCCCCCCCCCCCCCCCCCCCCCCCCCCCCCCCCCCCCCCCCCCCCCCCCCCCCCCCCCCCCCCCCCAGAACAGTATTTTAATATTTTTTATTTTTTAGTATTTATTATCAAAGTCATTTTAGGGAATCGGTTCCCCAAAACGAATCAATCCATTTAAAGACTCCAGCGCACTGAGTCAGTGAGCATTACCGATGATGTGATTCAGATCAATATTACGTGGATTTAGTTTCTTTAAAGAGGAAAAACAGTTTAAATCCAAAATATCTTGCTAGTAAAATGTAGGTTTATAGTTGTGGAACAGAAAAATCCCTCTGTGCGCTTTAAAAAACGAACTTTTAAACGATTCGCTAAAACAAGTCACGTGGTCTCTGTGACTTCAGTATGTCCTCTATTGGTGTTTTATTTAGTTGTATTTATCTTCTATAGATCTGTTTTTTAGTGTTTATATACAGTATCTAATTTCATTTAAACATAATTTATCAGTTTTATTTTATATTTTAAATATTAAAAAAATTCTACTATTGTTAAATAATAAAAAAAAAAACTTACTAAGGAGCAATATCCTAAAAAAATGAGTATTAAGTTTATTCCAGTATTCTAACATTGAGCACACACACACACTAATCATGTGATCACTGCGCTTTCACTCTTAATCTGTATTTAACACATTAAGCTTAATAAGAGGAGAGGATCCTGCCCCCTCTCCAAAAAATGGCTGCTCGTGGAATGCCAAGAATTCAGTCTGGGATCTATTTACAAAGAGAACATCCTCTGCACACACACACACACACACACACACACACACACACACACACACACACACACACACACACAAATCAAGACCCACAGAGAAGAGCATTTGTAATGTAGACGAGGACATTTTGAACATCATGATTAGAAGTGTGTGACCTGCACTTTGGACACACAATACACCAATTATCAGACTGCAGCTTGTCATTAAGATTAAGCCCAAATGGCCTGTGATTTGGCTTTAAAGGTGATAGTGACCGATGCATATCGCCAGTACTAGTCATACCCCCCTCACACACACACACACACACACACACACACACACTTCACTTTAAAACTGCTGGGATTTGGAGTTTGCAGTGCAAACACACATGCACACTGCTGTATGCAAGCATTCTGGAATGAATCCTGGTGTGGCTTGGACTTTGTGTTGGAGCTTTGAGTGAGTGAGTGAGTGAGTGAGTGAGCGAGCGGGTGGTTAACATGTGCCACTCCCCATTAAGTTTTCTCTGTAAAATCTTTAAACTGACTCAAAACTCAACATGGTTCTGTCATCAGATTGACTCTCTAATTTTAAAACTGGCTTAAAGAGATGAGGACTCATGCAACTGAAAACAGTGACCTGCTGAAATCCCCCTGACTCTCAGACAGACACATGCAGCTCTTACCTTCTCATTCCCAATGCATCTCCACACTTAACATAGCAGTAAACAAATTGTTGACAGTCTTAAGCCTCCACTCCAGGACGCACTGTCCTTTCCGCTTGCTTTGCTTTCTCCTTCTCATTTACCCTTCTGTATTACACGGTGACACCAGCCCCACATCCACAACCCTCCCCCATCCAACTCCTACCCTCCCCCGTCCTCCTCGCTTTGGCTTCATACTATTTAGGTTCTAAGAGAACAGAAGGTTCATGGCAGCAAGGCCACAATGGCTGGTTGTCTCGTATAAACCCTGAAGCATCGGATTGCTGATGATCCAATTATGGGACGTCGCACATCACGTCCTGTGTTCTCTTGCTTGTTGTTTGGTATTTATTGTTCAAAATATTTTTTGGTATATGTCCTAAAAACTTGGATTCAAGGTAAGTTGAATCCTCAAAATTGCCCCATATAGTGTGAGTGTGTCTCAACTCGGTTGGGTCAGAACACAGGGTTGATACAGCACCCCTGGAGCAATGAGGGTTAAGGGTCTTGCTCAAGGAACCACATTGGTAACTGGGATTTAAACCCACAACCTTTAGATCGTATATATGTGTATATGTTATATATTTAGAGTCTTGGGATCCAGGGACATATATATTCTATGTGACCCAACCACAATAACACTAAATATCAAAAAGATTTTCAAAAACAACAAAAGTCGAAAGAGGGGGCATCTTCTAGTCTGGTTCCATTAACCATGATGAGACACTAGAGGGCGCCCCTGTCCTGCCTAGTCATAAATTCTTAGCAGGTTAGTGTGTATGAACCACTCACTCTTCATGGTATTAGTGGGTGAGGCCTACAATGCTCCACTGTCGGTTTACAGAGTGGCAACTTCATGTCTGCTGCCCCCTGCCCTTATGTGTGGTGACCAGCATGGTCAGCAAATGACCATGACATGACATGGAGCATCTAAAAGGCAGCCAGTGCTGAACATGGAACCAGTGCCGAGGGCTGAGGACTGCGTGAGGGGGACTAAATATGCAGACCAAAAGAGCCACCAATGACCCCATGTGTTGGTGAGAAATTGGCACCATTTCCAAGATGTATCTGCCCACACCCCATACGTCTCTCCTGGATGGGCATAGGAAACCCCACCCCACCCCCACGACCCTAGTAGAGGAATAAACAAAAGATAATAAGATGAGTTGAGATATTTATAATGTAAGTGAAGCCCAATTCCCAATTCCAATTCATGTGTCATTGGGTTTTTTGCTACCTACTGCACATTTATACATCCATCCATTATCTTTCACTTTATCCTCTATTAGGGTCACGGGGGGGGGGGGGGGTTCCCCATGCCCATCCAGGGGAGAACGTTTCGGGCGCTGGGCAGATACACCCAGGACAGGGCGCCAATCTATCGCTGGGCACACACTCACGCACACAAACACACTCTATATGGGGCAATTTGGAGAATTCAATTGACTTGATCCATGTTTTTGGACTGTGGGAGGAAACCGGAGAACCCGGAGGAAACCCACGCAGACACGGGGAGAACATGGAAACTCCACCCAGATTGGGATTCGAACCGGGAATCCCTAGTGCTGAGAGGAGAATATGCCAACCACTAAGTCACCGTGCCACTCTCACTCATAGTCTAACACACTATTTCTTTTCTTCCTGCAGCTTTTATATGAAAACAAAATTAAAAATGACTAAATGTGCAGTAGGCGGCACGGTGGCTTAGTGGTTAGCATGTTCTCCTCTCAGCACTAGGGGTTCCCGGTTCGAATCCCCATCTGGGTGGAGTTTCCATGTTCTCCCTGTGTCTGCGTGGGTTTCCTCCGGGTTCTCCTGTTTCCTCCCACAGTCCAAAAACATGGATCAAGTCAATTGAATTCTCCAAATTGCCCCATATAGAGTGTGTGTGTATCATGAGTGTATCTGCCCAGCACCTGAAACGTTCTACCCTGGATGGGCATGGGGAACCCCCCCGCGACCCTAATAGAGGATAAAGTGGAAGATAATGCATGAATGGATAAATGTGCAGTAGGTAGCATGTGATTTGGGACGCAGCCCCGGTCTTTCCTCTGTCATTCATTCTGTCATCATTGTGTTTTCCGTAACTAAGCAACAGACTGCAGCACTTTCTGGTTCACCGGCACGTTTAATGAACACTGTATGTAAATGGGGTGTTGTATTGTTTGATCATATATCCAGGTTAAAATACTGAAAGTTTAAAACTTTCTTGCTTGAATAGAGATTCAGAGGACATTATTCACTAACCCCCCCCCTCCAACTGAATGACTATATATTCAGAAATCTGTAACACTTAAATCATCATTCAGCAGACGCTTTTATCCAAAGTGACTTACAAGTAGGCGACACGGTGGCTTAGTGTTTAGCATGTTCTCCTCTCAGCACTAGGGATTCCCGGTTCGAATCCCAATCTGGGTGAAGTTTCCATGTTCTCCCCGTGTCCGTGTGGGTTTCCTCCGGGTTCTCCGGTTTCCTCTCACAGTCCAAAAACATGGATCAAGTCAATTGTTCATTCATTCATTCATTTATTCATTCATTATCTTTCGCGTTATCTTCTATTAGGGTTGCACACTCACTCACACAAACACTCTCTACATGGGGCAATTTGGAGAATTCAATTGACTTGATCCATGTTTTTGGACTGTGGGAGGAAACCGGAAAACCCGGAGGAAACCCACACGAACACGGGGAGAACATGGAAACTCCACCCAGATTGCGATTCGAACTGGGAATCCCATGTGCTGAGAGTCGAACGTGCTAAGCACAAAGCCACCGTGCCGCCTCAAGGTCAATTGAATTCTCCAAATTGCCCCATATAGAGTGTGTCTGTGTAAGTGAGTGTGTGCCCAGTGATAGATTGGTGCCCTGTCCTGGGTGTATCTGCCCAGCACCCCAAACGTTCTTCCCTGGATGGGCATGGAGAACCCCCTCCCCCCACCCCCGACCCCAGTAGAGGATAAAGCAGAAGATAATGGATGGATGAATAGTATAGATGATTGCATGTGTGTAGTGGGTGTAGGTCCAGCCTCCATTATGGTGGGTAACCTGGTTGCTGGAAGGAGAATTGATCTGAGGATGATTCAAGACCAAAATCTGGCTTTAAAGGTGAGTTCATGATTGTTTATTTGGTTTTATTGCTGTATGGTCAACTGTGTGTTCTGACCCCAACCATCCAGTTGAAACAGCATTTGCTAAATGACCTTCTGTAATATTTAATGAATAATTATAAACAAAATCCATACAACACAGACACGCTGGAAAAGGCTGTCTCTTTATTGTATTGCTTTAACTGCAGAGTTGCATCTCCAACCGTCTGAAGGCACTTTTCACATCTTGCTGTCAGGATTTGTGGTTATGACCCTTGACCTTCACACCCCCTCCTCATTCCAGGGCATCTTGGAGACTGTGGAGGCAAAAAACACATCAGCAGACACATCAGCATCTCAACGGCTTTTGATTCCATCCAGCATTACAGATCCAGCATGTGCGTTCTCCATCACCTAAGGTTCTCTCCATCCAGCAGGCTCCTGTAGGTGGCGATCTCGGCTTCCAGCTTCATCTTCATGTTGAGCAGAGCCTCGTACTCGTGACCCTGCTGGGTGATCTTCGCTCTCAGCTGCGTCAGTTCGGCCTCCAGCTGCACGATGATCGAGTTCAATTTCTCCATTTCGACGTTCGTGCGGAGCTCCGTGTTTCTTAACGTGTCCTCCAGCGAGGCTTTCTGATAAAGTGGAGAAGTGAAAATTCAAAAAATGTAAAGATTGACTGGGGTGGCACGGTGGCTTAGTGTTTAGCATGTTCTCCTCTCAGCACTAGAGATTCCTGGTTCGAATCCCCATCTGGGTGGAGTTTCCATGTTCTCCCCGTGTCCTCGTGGGTTTCCTCCGGGTTCTCCGGTTTCCTCCCACAGTCCAAAAACATTGATCAAGTCAATTGAATTCTCCAAATTGCCCCATATAGAGTGTGTTTGTGTGAGTGAGTGAGTGTGTGTCCAGCTATAGATTGGCGCCCTGTCCTGGGTGTATCTGTCCTGGAAGATAATGGATGGTTAGTGATGGGGTGGCACTGTGACTTGGTGGTTGGCATGTTCTCCTATCAGCGCTAGGGATTCCCGGTTCGAATCCCCACCTGGGTGGAGTTTCCATGTTTTCCCCGTGTCCGCGTGGGTTGCCTCCGGGTTCTCCGGTTTCCTCCCACAGTCCAAAAACATGGATCAAGTCAAATTGCCCCATATAGAGTGTGTCTGTGTAAGTGAGTGTGTGCCCAGTGATAGATTGGTGTCCTGTCCTGGGTGTATGTGCCCAGCGCCTGAGACATTCTCCCCTGGATGGGCATGGGGAACCCCCCCCCGCGACCCTAATAGAGGATAAAGCAGAAGATAATGGATGGATGGATGAAAAGACTGACAAAAGTATGACTTGCTTGAACTCATGTGACTCCACCTCTCCTCGCTCTCCATTGGCTCCTTGTAGTCGCTGACAAGTCACTGACTCTGATCTACAGGACCATCTCTGGATCTGCCCCCTCTTACCTTCACTCTATCTTTTCAAAATACACTCGTTCACTTCGTTCCATTGCCGTCTGATGGTTCCACCTCACCGAGGAGCTAATTCTCACTCCCACCACTGCAAAATGGAGGAACCATCTTCCCAAATCTGTCCTTCCATCTATTATCTTCCGCTTCATCCTCTATTAGGGTCGCAGGACGCCAATCTATCACTGAGCACACACTCACTTACACACACAGATACACTCTATATGGGGCAATTTGGAGAAATCAATTGACGTGATCCATATTTTTGGACTGTGGGAGGAAAACCGGAGAACCCGGAGGAAACCCACGTGGACACGGGGAGAACATGGAAACTCCACCCAGATGGGGATTCGAACCGGGAATCCCTAGCGCTGAGAGGAGAACATGCTAACCACTAAGCCACCGTACCGCCCCATCACTAACCATCTATCCATCCATTATCTTCCGCTTTATCCTCTATTGGGATCACGGGGGTTCCCCATGCTTTGGGTGCTGGGCAGATACACCCAGGACAGGATGCCAATCCATCACTGGACCCACACTCCATTCACTCACACAGACACACTCTATATGGGGCAATTTGGAGAATTCAATTGACGTTGGTCCATGTTTTTGGACTGTGGGAGGAAATCGTATGTTTGTCAAACACATGGGACACATGGGTAATAATAACATTCTTCTATAAGTGCCATGTTTTGGCTGACAGGCAGTGTGCAAGTTTCGTAACCATCTAGTACCCCCCTCCACCACCCATGTACGCACCCAGCCATCCATCCATACTCATCCAGCATCATTCACCCCATCCACCCACCCCAACAACCATTCCAATCACCCGCTGACCCTCATCCCAGCCCACTCCCTTCCACCCACCATCTAAACCATCCACACCCAGCCACCACAGCTCCACCTCTCCACCCCACCAGCATCTTACCATAACTCTCCACCCCTACTTTATCTTACTCCCCGCAGCTGATGATGGAGATTATGCTGATGATGCAGTCTTATGTAGTTGCACGTACCAGGCTTTGTTGGGATGCCAGCTCTATCTCCAGCGTCTGGATCTGTCTCCGCAGGTCATTCACCTCCATCTGCGCCCCCTGTAGTGCTTCTGTGTTCTGAGACACCTGCACCTGCACCTCCGACATCTACGCAGAGTGTGGAGGAAATTTTAAAGCCTGTAATCAGTCATAAGGAAGCCATAACGCCCCCCTGGTGCCGACGTTACCAACGTGTACCTGGTTTTCATGCCACATCTTCAGTTCCTCTGCGTTCTTGAGGGCCAGTTTTTCGTAGTTCGCTCTTATGTCTTCCATGATTTGAGACAGGTCCTGTCCCTTGGGGGCGTCTACATCCACCTGCACGCCTGACTTTGCGATTTGATGACGCAAATCTGCAACTTCCTGTGAAATCGATAAATAATAAGGATTAGTGATAGCGGAAAATAGATATTATAGAGTTCTGTATCCGTGTCCTGCACTGGCACACCACTACACCCCCTGCTGGCAACATAATGCAGTCAATCACGCCTATCTGGCTGCCTCCCCTTAAGTGGTCCTTCATGTATGCTGCTGGGGAGCATAAGGGCTCCCCCTAGTGTCTCTTCACAGTCATTGCTGCAGCATCAGGACTTTGCTTTTTGCTGTAGGGTGTAGCCGTGGCACGGTGGCTTAGTGGTTGGCATGTTCTCCTTTCAGCACTACGGATTCCCAATTCAAATCCCCATCTGGGTGGAGTTTCCATGTTCTCCCCGTGTCCACGTGGGTTTCCTCCGGGTTCTCTGGTTTCCTCCCACAGTCCAAAACCATGGATCAAGTCAATTGAGTTCTCCAAATTGCCCCATATAGTGTGTATGTGTGAGTAAGTGGAGTGTGTGCCTAGTGATGGATTGGCACCCTGTCCTGGGTCCATCTGCCCAGCGCCTGAAACGTTCTCCCCTGGATGGGCATGGGGAACCCCCCCGCAACCCTAATAGAGGATAAAGTGGAAGATAATGGATGGATGGATGGTGTAGCGCCACCTAGGGAATGGTTTGTATTATATGGATCACATTGTAGGACACGTGACCCGAGGCGTGTTCAATGAACTGTATGTTCTATAAACACATTTTAAACTTTTTTTCGTGGTGGTCATTTTTGTCCAGCGTGGTCACATGTCACATGTCACATGCCATGCCCCAAAACACCAGGATTCATACCATAATCCATAACATAAATACTTGCTGTCCAAAAAATGACGTCAAATGACGACGGGGGTTCTTTTTAACCCAGAAATCTGTAGGAATGCGTCTTAATGCCTCCCATTCTCACCCCCACTGCACCGCAGGCTGGTGTAGTGTTGCAGCAGGTATGCAGATGCCCAGCCAGACCTCCCACCAGTCAGATTTAGTCTGGGGGCCCACTTGGTCATGCTGAACCTTGAGCCTCGGGAGTTAAAATTCAAACCTCTATGCTAATTATATACCTTTGCGTTAAATGTTTAACGATGTTTAAAATGTCACTAAGCTGGTTAACATGTTCTCCTCTCAGCACTAGGGATTCCCGGTTCGAATCCCAATCTGAGTGGAGTTTTCCTGTTCTCCCCGTGTCCGCGTGGGTTTCCTCCGGGTTCTCCGGTTTCCTCCAACAGTCCAAAAACATAGATCAAGTCAATTGAATTCTCCAAATTGCCCCATATAGAGTGTGTCTATGTGAGTGAGTGTGTGCCCAGCGATATATTGGCACCCTGTCCTGGGTGTATCAACGTTCATATAAATGAAAACATATGAATAGTATAGGGGGTGACATGGTGGCTTAGTGGTTGGCATGTTCTCCTCTCAGCACTAGGGATTCCCGGTTCGAATCCAAATCTGGGTGGAGTTTCCATGTTCTCCCTGTGTCCACGTGGGTTTCCTCCAGGTTCTCTGGTTTCCTCCCACAGTCCAAAAACATGGATCAAGGTCAATTGAATTCTCCAAATTGCCCCATATAGAGTGTGTTTGTGTCTTGGGTGTATCTGCCCAGCGCCTAAAATATTCTCCCTTGGATTGTCATGGGGAACCCCCCGCGACCCTAGTACAGAAGAAAGCGTGAGATAATGGATGGATGGATGTATAGCGTAGCGCCACCTAGGGAATGGTTTGTATTATCAGGGTCACATTGTAGGACACGTGACCCGAGGCGTGTTCTATTAACTGTATTAGGGTTATTTTAACACCAGAATCCATACCGTAATCCATAACATAAATACTCGAATTTCTCGAATCCCAGTTCTCCGGTTTCCTCCCACAGTCCAAAAACATGGATCAAGGTCAATTGAATTCTCCAAATTGCCCCATATAGAGTGTGTGTGTGAGTGAGTGTGTGTCCAGTAATAGATTGGCGCCCTGTCCTGGGTGTATCTGCCCAGCGCCTGAAACGTTCTCCCCTGGATGGGCATGGGGAACCCCCCGTGACCCTAGAGGATAAAGTGGAAGATGATGGATGGATGGATGTCACTAAGCGCATGTTTTTGCTTGACTCACAGCGTCGTGGTTCTTCTTCAGGAAGAGCAGTTCTTCTTTCAGAGCTTCGATTTCACTCTCAGTATTCATTCGTCCGATGTTGGTGTCATCGATGAGCTTCTTAAGCCCCGCGATGTCCGCCTCCACAGACTGCCTGATGGACAGCTCGTTCTCAAACCTGCGAAACGGGGTCACAGATCAGAAACGTCATGCGGTCTAACCCATTCATCTGCGGTCCTGATGAAGCCTTACTTGACTCGAAAATCATCCGCAGCTAGACGGGCATTGTCGATCTGGAGGACAAAGCGGGCGTTGTCTGTGGTGGCATCGAATATCTGCAAACAAACCGTACAAACACATCATTACACAACTCAACAGATCGCCTTTGATGTGTTCTGTAATCTGAGCTGGTCATGTAAATCGGAACCCGATCCTCGTTTGGTCGCCTGTTTGTTCTTAAATCTATTAATGCCTCCAAACAGGGGCATTTTTAGGGTTTTGAAACATCAAGGGCTTTAGCCCAGATCCCTTCTACCCCCTCTGTCCCCTTTAAAAATTGCCCATTCGTGAGATTATTTATCCATTTTTCAAACTGTTGTTACATTCATTTTGTTTGATCATTCATTATTTATATTGGATCAAATTAAATACCGTCACAGTGGCTTAGTGGTTGGCATGTTCTCCTCTCAGCTCTAGGGATTCCCGGTTCGAATCCCCATCTGGGTGGAGTTTCCATGTTCTCCCCGTGTCCGCGTGGGTTTCCTCCGGGTTCTCCGGTTTCCACCCACAGTCCAAAAACATTGATCAAGTCAATTGAGTTCTCCAAATTGCCCCATATAGTGTGTGTATGTGTCTGTGTGAGTGAGTGTGGGTCCAGCGATGGATTGGCGCTCTGTCCTGGGTGTAACTGTCCAGCGCACGAAACGTTCTCCCCTGGATGGGCATAGGAACCCCCCCCCCAAAACAGTCCCTAAAGCCCAGATCTAATGACGCCCCCTGCCTCCAAACAATTAATGAACACGACAGTTCTTCAGATCCTTCAACTGAGTCATATACAAAGTGACTCCTCTATTTAAAACTCTTCCCTCTTCTAAACATAGTCATGGGTTCAAACTCATCTAATTAAACTGTTAGTGCATTAGAAAGTTAGACTTTTCAAAAGAATCAAAACATGGATCAAGGTCAATTGAATTCTACAAATTGCCCCATATAGAGTGTGTGTGTGAACTAATCAAATAGCTAGGAGACATGAGCATGACAAAGATTCTTTTATTTTGTGTATGTTGAAGTTCCAGGTGCTTCCGTTCTTGACTTCAGGTCATCCTCTATAAAACCAACATTACATCGTTCTTCTGAATTATTCATGGGCTTTTTGGGAAAAGACAGGGCTTCGGGAGGACCTGGCACAACCCCATACCATGACTGATGTTGGCTTTTGCACCTATTGATAACTATAGTGCTCTGAGAGCACTATTTTAATAATCGATAGGCAACTATGCCCCTTGCAGCTTTATGTTCAGTTTGGTGAAGTCACAAAATATTAACAAGCAGCAGTTTTTTTTTTGTTTTATTAAAAAAGCCAAAGTCAAAATGATCTACCTATATATATATATATGGCAGCACGGTGGCTTAGTGGTTAGCATGTTCTCCTCTCAGCACTAGGGATTCCCGGTTCGAATCCCCATCTGGATGGAGTTTCCATGTTCTCCCCGTGTCTGCGTGGGTTTCCTCCGGGTTCTCCGGTTTCCTCCCACAGTCCAAAAGCATGAATCAAGGTCAAATGAATTCTCCAAATTGCCCCATATAGAGTATGTTTGTGTGAGTGTGTGTAGAGCTATAGATTGGCGCCCTGTCCTTGATGTATCTTCCCAGCACCCAAAACGTTCTCCCCTGGATGGGCATGGGGAACCCCCCCCACGACCCTAATAGAGGATAAAGTAGAAGATAATGAATAAATATAGATAGATATATATACACACAGAGGGGAGAATGTTTCGGGTGCTGGGCAGATACACCCAGGACAGGACGCCAATCTATCGCTCGACACTCACTCACACAAACATACTCTATATGGGGCAATATGGAGAATTCATTTGACCTTGATTCATGTTTTTGGACTGTGGGAGGAAACCAGAGAACCCAGAGGAGAACATGGAAACTCCACCCAGATTCGAAGCGGGAATTCCTAGCACTGATAGGCGAATGTGTTAACCATTAAGGCACTGTGTTGCCATATATATATACATACATGTTGCACATCTACCATAACTGTTTGATCCCCCACTCTTTAAGCTTCACTACAGTTTAATACATGGTCACATGGTCAGGTAATGTTCCTTTTGCCTTTGCCATGATTTCCTTTCACATGTTTTTGGTTTCCTTCTCAGTTGAACCCTCCCACTTCTTTTTGACCCCCTCTTTTTGATCCACATCGAGTTGTGCAGTAGTGTGCGCATTTGGGGAGATCAAAGCCTGACCGCCCGGCCGACGCCATCATGTGGATGATAGATGATGACGGAGGAACATTTAAAACTTTTTTTTTTTAATGGCACACAATCTACTCGCACTCTTTGTCTTTTACCGGTTACCCACCTCACGTTTTGGGTGTGTGATAATGTCCTGGGTGTGGGCGCGTGTGTGTGTGTGTGTGTGTGTGTGTGTGTGTGTGTAGATTCACAGGCAGAGAGCAGAATTTCCTGTCTGAAACCACACATCATTTCCATGTTTAATACATCCTGGTGTGATCGAAATGAAGTGCCAGGTTCTTTATCTCTATCCTGTGTTGAGGTTGATGTCCTGTCTGTGGGTCCTCATCTCCTTAACACAATTAAAAAGTCAATATTTAGAGCCGGTCTGTTTGTCTCCGATGCTTCTCTGCTTGTTTAGCGTTGGACCTTTTGTCAGACCTTCAGCAGTTGAAAGGGGGAACAAAGGCTTTTGCAAGTCAATGACCAAATTCTGCTTTGAATTTAGCAGCAGGTTTGCATGCGTGTGTGTGTGTGTGTGTGTGTGCGTGTGTGTGTGTGTGTGTGTGTGTGTGTGTGTGTGTGCGAGCACATGATCACATCTGCTTTGCATTAACCCCATTCATACACTGGAAATGTCTTACCCTCAGAATACTTGCAAACAAGTTGTTTCAGTCTGGTCACCATGGCAACCTAAATATACCAACCCGTGATTACCAAGGAAAGCTTTAAGAATGTCCCCCGTTACTAGAAACGTCAGAAAAAAAAAGGAAGAGGCTAAATAAGCTGCACAGAAAGGGAGGGGCATGTGCAACTCCATTTATAGACACTAAATAGATGGGTTCTACTCTCCTAAATTTAAGAGGCACAGTTTTTAGGTGTGTAAGAACACAGGGGCACTTTTTTTTCATGGTTTCCACCATCAGCCCCAAAAAGTTTAAAGGCACCAAACACAAAACCACAACCCATAACTTTGCCTGTGCAAAGAAAAGCATATTTTACAATAGAAGACCATTCTAAAGTAACTTTACAGCGTTCTATTGTTTAGTTTTATTCTGTTAATGGACTTAAAGACCCCCCCCCCCCTCATTTAAAGGCACCAAACACAAAACGACAACCCATAATTTTGCCTGTGCAAAGAAAACTTTATTATAAAGCATCTTTTACAATAGAACACCATTCTAATGTAACTTTACAGCGTTCTATTGTTTAGTTTTATTCTGTTAATGGACTTAAAGACTCCGCCCCCCCATTTAAAGGCACCAAACACAAAACCACAACCCATAATTTTGCCTGTGCAAAGAAAACTTTATTATAAAGCATATTTTACAATAGAACACCATTCTAAAGTAACTTTACAGTGTTCTATTGTTTAGTTTTTACTGTTAATGGACTTAAAGACTCCTCCCCCCCCCCCTATTTTAAGGCACCAAACACAAAACGACAAGCCATAATTTTGCCTGTGCAAAGAAAAGCATCTTTTACAATAGAACATTATTCAAAATTAACTTTACAGCGTTCTATTGTTTAGCTTTATTCTGTTAATGGACTTAAAGACTGCCCCCCCCCCCCCCATTGACTCTATGGATGGCTCAGTCAGGGTGGAGTCACACACTCACCCGTCATTCTCATTTAAGAACATACGGTCCTCATTGTGAAACCGACTCATTACTCAGACATGAGGGTTCTAACCCACCTGCTGCAGAACCTCACCTTCTGTCGTAGATCGTCCAAGATGGCGTTGTACTTGCTGTAGTCACGCACAGCCGGCCCGGCTTTCTCCATGGCCTCCCTGATCTTCTGCTCCAGCTGGGCGTTCTCCTTTTCCAGCCGGCGCACCGTCTCCAGGTAGGAGGCCAGGCGGTCGTTCAGGTTCTGCATCTGGCCCTTCTCATCCCCCATGACGGCCCCTGAGCCCGAGCCCGAGCCCGAGCCCATCCCCATCCCGGCACCCATGCCCGGCGAGCTCACCTTGTAGGAGGTGGCCGAGGAGATGGACGAGCCCAGGGGAGCAGAGCGGAGGCTGCTGTAGGTGGACGCCGAGGAGATCCGGGTGCCGTGACCCCCGGCGCCTCCATAGGTGCTGGCAGCCCTGTAGGTGCCAGGGGTGGAGCGGTTGAAGGAGAAGTTCATGGTGATGAGGAAGACGTGGAACGTGAACGAGAGAGCGACGCAGAGGAGGCTTCCAACGATTTATGGAGAGCCGGGCGAAAGCTTTTATACTCACCATGGCCCTCCTGTTCCGACTTTTTTTTTTTTTTTTTTTTTTTTTTTTACTTTTCAGCACTGACCAACTATAACCCTTCCCCCCTCTGCTCTTAACTCTTAGCTCTTCCCCCTAAGCGTTGCAACTCCCGCCTCTCGGCTCATTTCCCCTGCCTCTCTCTCTCTTTTATTGCTCTCTCTGGTGTGTATTGAGCTCTAATCCCAGTACTCAAGTTAAATTCCCTTTAATTTAACACACGTCGATGCCCACAGCCAGTCACATGAGACGGCGGGGTGGTTGTTACTCCTGCAAACTAAAACCAAACCCAAAAATAAGAGCTTTGAAATGATGTAGCACTGAAACCTGGAGGTTTAACACAGTGTGGATCCACTGTTTCCTGGCATCTCTGGTATTCAGCATTCACCCTCATCCAGAGAGACTTTTCAAAACACGCAGGGGGTGGGAGTTGGGTGGGGGGGGCAGCTTTTTCCAAAACCATGCTGACCTCCACAAACTGCCACGACACAAAGGAAAAAAACCATGAAAAAAACCCCATGAAGACACAGATGGCGTTAAAAAGTCCTCCTTACAGCATTCCATGTGCACACGGCGATTATTTGAAATGGGAGCCTATAGGTTTACAATTAACATACACTTTTAACATGCAGGGCGGTTTCCTCCCACAGTCCAAAAACATGGATCAAGGTCAACTGAATTCTTCAAGTTGCCCCATATAGAGTGTGTGTGTGTGAGTGAGTGTGTGTTCTGCGATAGATTGGCGCCCTGTCCTGAGTGTATCTGCCCAATCTGAGTGAGTGAGTGTGTGCCCTATGATAGATTGGCGCCCTGTCCTGGGTGTATCTGCCCAGTGTCAGAAACGTTCTCCCCTGGATGAGCATGGGGACCCCACCCCGTGACCCTAGTAGAGGATAAAGTGGAAGATAATGGATGGATGTTAACATATAGCGATGTTAGTATATACGAATCTGGAAATGAAGGTTTTGAATAGTTATGATGCCGCAGCTGGACCTCAAGAACAGCCCAGTATGTCTACATTAACTATTTACCGTCTGTAATGATTATAGCTGGGGAATTTTTACCATCTCACAAAAGAGAAACTACCAAACTACACTGAAAAACAAATGTGATGCATTCCAACATTGTGGCATCGAGCTGTAAATGGCTCGCTGTTTCTGTTTCTGTGCTGGGATATTATCTCTGAGACACAGTGATTGTCCGGCATGGATTTCACACTGCATGGTTACTGTTTCTGTGTCCACAGGGTGTATTTGGACTTTACCGCCCCATGTGGTGTGCATATGGTGGAGGGATGGGAAGCGGAGCATGTGGTATTACCACTCAGCAGAACTCGACCTCAAGTCCAGGTCTCCCTTGAAGCACACACTCACTCCTACTGACAGATGATTTGGGGCAATTTAGAGCAGTCAATTCACCTTAAATTCCCGTTTTTGGACTCTGGGAGGAAATCCGGAGAAAACACACATGGACACTCCACCCAGATCGGGATTCAAACCTGGATCCCCAGCGGTGAGAGGACGTGGTAACCACTAAACCACCATGTCCTGATATCCATCCATCCATTATCTTCCGCTTCATCCTCGTGGGGGGTTCCCCATACCCATCCAGGGGAGATTGTTTCGGGCGCTGGGCAGATACACCCAGGACAGGACGCCAATCTATCACTGGGCACGCACTCACTCACACAGACACACTCTATATGGGGCAATTTGGAGAATTCAAATTGCCCCATATAGAGTATGTACCTAGTGATGGATTGGCGCACTGTCCTGGGTGTATCTGCCCAGCGCCCAAAACGTTTTCCCCTGGATGGGCATGGGGAACCCCCCACGAGGATGAAGCGGAAGATAATGGAAGGATGGACAGGCAGACTACATTGTATTGTAAAATCATCATTGCATACAGATGTGGGTCACATTTGGCTGAGATGCTACGCTGCTGGCTCGCTGCATGTAAGTCCTTATGCCCTTATGTTTAAAAATTGTCCTGGTCCTCATGCAAAAACACATTTGGTCCACATTGGGTGGACGTTTGCTATCTGCATGTCAGCTACAAGTGGCGCTCTTATTTGTGATTCTGAATCACTAACGATCTGTAAAACGCCTTAAAACGCCTTTATTTACTTTAGTATTTAATGAATCCCTGTAGATGAAGGTGTGGAGCTCGGGTTTAAGTGTGTTCACACATACTCTCACACAAACACACTCTATATGGGGCAATTTGGAGAATTCAATTGACCTTGATCCATGTTTTTAGACTGTGGAAGGAAACCTGAGAACCCGGAGTAAACCCACGCGGACACGGGAAGAACATGGAAACTCCACCCAGATTGGGATTCGAACCGGGAATCCCAAGTGCTGAGAGGAGAACATGCTAAACCACTAAGCCACCTGAGAAAAAAATCAAAGCCCTTAATTTCCATCTATTATCTTCCACTTTATCCTCTATTAGGGTCGGGGGGGGGGTTCCCCATGCCCATCCAGGGGAGAACGTCTCGGGCGCTGGGCAGCTACACCCAGGACAGGACACCAATCTATCGCAGGGTACACACTCACTCACACAGACACACTCTATTTGGGGCAATTTCCATCCATCTATTATCTTCCGCTTTATCCTATATTAGGGTTCGGGGGGGGGGGGTTCCCCATGCCCAGCCAAGGGAGAACGTTTCGGGCGCTGGGCAGATACACCCAGTACAGGACGCCAATCACTCACACAGACACACAGACACACTCTATATGGGGCAATTTGGAGAACTTAATTGACTTAATCCATGTTTTTGGACTGTGGGAGGAAACCGGAGAACCCAGAGGAAACCCACGTGGACACGGGGAGAACAGGGAAACTCCACCCAGATGGGGATTCGAACCGGGAATCCCTAGTGCTGAGAGGCAAACGTGCTAACCACTAAGATATGGGGCAATTGACCTTGATCCACGTTTTTGGACTGTGGGAGGAAACCGGAGAAGGAAACCAACGCAGACATTGGACGAACCGGGAATCCCTAGTGCTGAGAGGAGAACATGCTAACCACTAAGCCACCTGAGCAAAAAATCAAAGCCGTTGATTTGTATTAGATAAAGAAAAGCCATCTTCTTATGTCATATGTCCACATATTTCTGGTCATTTCCGTTTCTGTACGGTAACTTGGGGACGAATACGAGCGAGCTCTTGATGTGTGCCAAACGTCACGTTTGTTTAGTCTATATAATGACACATATAACTAATATTTATTTTGTAACAGACGCCGACTCGGTTCCTCAGGCTCTGCAGCAGGTCTGCTTTTATCAGGAGTGATACCTGCCTGGAACATACAGTCCATACAACACGCGTGTTTATACAGCACTGTTTACACATGGGCTGCGCCGACGTTCGGAGCTTTATAGATTCAGCCCTTTTCAAATTCACAAAAGTCCAGAATTATCCCAACGATATGGTTTGAGGGTTCAAATACTTTTTTTCCGCATGGGCTTTCTCCAGTTTCCTCCCTTGACATTGAAAAAAAAACATGGATTCAAGGTGATTGGACTACTTCCCCCCCATAGCCCTGGGGATCCAAGTTTGAATCCCGATGTTGGTGGAGTTTCCATGTTCTCCCTGTGTCCGCATTGACTTAATCCATCCATCCATCCCCATGCTCCTCCAGGGGAGAACGTTTCGGGCGCTGGACAGATACATCAAGGACAGGACACCAATCTATCACTGAACACACACTCACTCACACAGACACACTCTATATGGGGCAATTTGGAGAATTCAATTGACTTGATCCATGGTTTTGGACTGTGGGAGGAGACCGGAGAACCCGGAGGAAACCCACGCGGACATGGGGAGAACATGGAAACTCCACCCGGATGGGGATTCGAAGCGGAAATCCCTAGTGCTGAGAGGAGAACATGCTAACCACTAAGATACTGTGCCACCCCCCCCCCACACACACAACCCTGGGGATCCAAGTTCGAATCTATCCAAGTTCGAATTGCCCCATATAGTGTGTTTGTGTGTGCCTAGTGAAGGATTGGTGAGCCATCCTGGATGAAATCTGCCCAGCGCCTAAAACAATTTCCCCTGGATGGGCATAGGGCCCCCCCACAACCCTGGGGCTCCAAGTTCGAATCCCGATGTGGGTGGAGTTTCCATGTTCTCCTTGTGTCTGCATGGGGTTATTCGTTCCCCTATGAACATGAAAAAACATGGATTCAAGGTGATTTGACTGCTCCAAATTGCCCCTATATAGTGTCTATGTGTGCCCAGTGAAGGATTGGGGAGTTAAGCTGGGTAAATCTGCCCAGCGCCTAAAACATTATCCCCTGGATGGGCATGGG
>JAFMOD010001287.1:84158-95807 GCA_019802435.1 Corydoras maculifer | reverse complement strand
TTCTCCGGTTTCCTCCCACAGTCCAAAAACATGGATCAAGTTAATTGAATTCTCAAAATTGCCCCATTTAGAGTGTGTCTGTGTGAGTGAGTGTTTGCCCAGCGATGGATTGGCGCCCTGTCCTGGGTCTATCTGCCCAGCGCCCGAGACGTTCTCCCCTGGATGGGCATGGGGAACCCCACCGCGACCCTAATAGAGGATAAGCGGAAGATAATGAATGAATGAATGAATGAATGAATGAATAATGAAAATACAGCGGCACGGTGGTTTAGTGTTTAGCATGTTCTCCTCTCAGCCTTAGGGATTCCCGCTTCGAATTCCAATCTGGGTGGAGTTTCCATGTTCTCCCCGTGTCTGCGTGGGTTTCCTCCGGGTTCTCTGGTTTCCTCCCACAGTCTGAAAACATGGATCAAGTCGATTGAATTCTCCAAATTGCCCCATATAGAGTGTGTCTGTGTGAGTGAGTGAATGTGTGCCCAGCGATGGATTGGCGCCCAGTCCTGGGTGTATCTGCCCAGCGCCTGAAACGTTCTCCCCTGGATAGGCATGGGGAACCCCCCCCCCTAGATGGGCATAGGGAACCCCCGCCCCCCCCACAATTAACAAAGGTCTAGAACTATCCAAACAGTTTGGCTTCAAATACTTTTTTCCGCTTGGGCTTTTTCCAGTTTCCTTCCTATACATGGAAAAAAATATGGATTCAAGGTGATTGGACTGCTCCAAATTGCCCCATATAGTGTGTTTGTGTGTGCCTACTGATGGATTGGTGAGCTATCCTGGGTGAAATCTGCCCAGCGCCTAAAACATTATCCCCTGGATGGACATAGGGACCCCCCCCCCCCCCGCGACCCTAATTGAGGATAAAGCGTAAGATATTGGATGGATGGATAATGAAAATATAAATATATAAATACACACACACTACATAAATATTGTTGACAGCTGTCTTCATGTTTTCTACTGAGGACAGGTCAGACACATTGGACAGGTTGGTCCGGTACTTGTACCCTGCACTACCGTGTGGGCGTGGCAGCTCAGTGGTTAGGGTGTGGAACTATTCAGCTGAAGGTTGGGGGTTTAAATCCAGAGTTCACGTAAGTTATCAGTGTGAGCGAGACCTTTATCCCTCAGGGCTCTGGAGCTGTATCATGAAATTGAGATACTTGTAAGTCTCACCTCACTTTATCTCATTATCTTTAGCGCTTAATCCTCTACTAGGGTCACGGTTGGGTTCCCCATGTCCATCCAGGAGCGATGCCTTCCAGGATACATGTGTTTGTGCTGGGCAGATATACCCAGAACAGGGGGCCAATCCATCACTCAACACACTCACACACTATATAGGGGCAATTTAGAGCAGACAGAGATACCATAGAGACACCAGTGGCCTGAAAGACTGAACCCAATAAAAGGTTTTCAAATATACAGTTTCCATATTGGGGCCAGGTTCCAGGTTCGAATCCCCATCTGGGTGGTTGCCATGCTCTCCCTGTGTCTGCATGGGTTTTCTCCAATTTCCTCCCTAAACATGGAAAAAACATGGATTTAAGGTGATTGGACTGCTCCAGATTGCTCCAATATAGTGTGTTTGTGTGTGCCCAGTGATGGATTGGTAAGCTATCCTGGGTGAATCTGCCCAGCGTCTAAAACACCCCCCCCCCGACCCTAGGTGAGGATTAAGATGTTGCAGAAGACGCTGAATAAATTATTAAAGTCCCAAAAACATGTATTTAAGGTTAATGGACTGCTCCAAATTGCCCCTATCTATTATGTGTGTGTGGCCAGTATTGGACTGGCGCTCTGTCCTGTGTGTATCTGCCCAGCTCCTGAAACGTTCTCCTCTAGAGCAGCATGGGGAACTCCCCACAATTATGAGTTTCCATAGCGACCATTTGTTTTTATTTGAGATCATATTTAAAAAGCAAAAAGCTGAAAAGTAAAAACAGTAACCAATCATAGCTTTTCCTCTTTGTGGTTTGTCTTGGTAACAACCGGAGCCGAAAAAAAGTACTTTCTTTATTTGTTGGTGTTTTTTTCACAGTCAGTATTAGGTTTTATGTTCCATACTCACTACGTTCATGCCGGACTGCTGACACGGCATCTCTGCACTATTCTTTATCCATTTCTACATAACTAACTCCTATCCCGGTAAGATCCACACTACTTTATAACAATAACAATCACACACACACAAACACACACACACACATATATATATATATATATATATATATATATATATATATATATATATATATATATATATATATATATATATATATATAGTGCCCAGCGATGGATTGGCGCCCTGTCCTGGGTCTATCTGCCCAGCGCCCGAGATGTTCTCCCCTGGATGGGCATGGGGAACCCCCCCACGACCCTAATAGAGGATAAGTGGAAGATAATGAATGAATGAATGAATATATATATATATAGTGGCACAGTGGCTTAGTGTTTAGCACGTTCGCCTCTCAGTGCTAGAGATTCCCGGTTCGAATCCCCATCTGGGTGGAGTTTCCATGTTCTCCCCGTGTCTGTATGGGTTTCCTCCGGGTTCTCCGGTTTCCTCCCACAGTCCAAAAACATGGATCAAGTTAATTGAATTCTCAAAATTGCCCCATATACAGTGTGTCTGTGTGAGTGAGTGTGTGCCCAGCGATGGATTGGCACCCTGTCCTGGTTCTATCTGCCCAGCCCCCGAGTGTTCTCCCCTGGATGGGCATGGGGAACCCCACCGCGACCCTAATAGAGGATAAGCGGGAGATAATAAATGAATGTATATATATATATATAGATATATATTACTGTTCATTATAATATATATTATATATATACATATAGGGGCGACACGGTGGCTTAGTGGTTTAGCACGTTCTCCTCTCAGCACTAGGGATTCCAAGTTCAAATCCCCATCTGGGTGGAGTTTCCATGTTCTCCCCCGTGTCCGCATGGGTTTCCTCCGGGTTCTCCGGTTTCCTCCCACAGTCCAAAAACATGGGTCAAGTCAATTGAGTTCTCCAAATTGCTGTGTGAGTGAGTGTGTGTCCTGTGACAGATTGGACTGTCCTGTGTGTATCTGCCCAGCGCCCGAAACGTTCTCCCCTGGATGGGCATGGGGAACCCCCACCACCCCCGTGACCCTAATGAAGGAATGAATATATATATATATATATATATATATATATATAATATACATTACTGTGACACCATTCATGTATATAAGTATGTGCAAAGACATTCATGCAATATGTAAATGCAAATTCTTTTAAAAATTACACTTACACACACTCATCCATACACATTTTCGTATTTTATATTGTGTTTATATATCCATCCATTATCTTCCACTTTATCCTATATCAAGGTCGCGGGGGGGGGGGGGGGGTTCCCCATGCCCATCCAGGGGAGAACGTTTCGGGCGCTGGGCAGATACACCCAGGACAGGGCGCCAAGCTATCACTGGACATACACTCACTCACACAAACACACTCTTTATGGGGCAATTTGGAGAACTCAGTTGACTTGATCCATGTTTTTGGACTGTGGGAGGAAACCGGAGAACCCGGAGGAAACCCATGCGGACACGGGAAGAACATGGGACCTCCACCGAGATGGGGATTCGAACCAGGAATCCCTAGTGCTGAGAGGAGAACATGCCAACCACTAAGCCACGCCCATTATGTATTTATTATGCCTTATATTTCAATTTTACTTAATTTTATTCATACATAGTATTATATTGGTTTTTATTTTGTTATATGTTTCCCTTTAGCACCTTTGGAGTTGCACCCAAATATCATCACGG
Source organism: Corydoras maculifer (assembly GCA_019802435.1). Taxonomy (NCBI): domain Eukaryota; kingdom Metazoa; phylum Chordata; class Actinopteri; order Siluriformes; family Callichthyidae; genus Corydoras; species Corydoras maculifer. The sequence continues at coordinate 92,002 of JAFMOD010001287.1, read as the reverse complement.
TGGCTCAGTGGTTAGCACGTTCTCCTCTCAGCTCTAGGGATTCCCGGTTTGAATCCCAATCTGGGTGGAGTTTCCATGTTCTCCCCGTGTCCGCGTGGGTTTCCTCTGGGTTCTCAGGTTTCCTCCCACAGTCCAAAACCATGGATCAAGGTCCATTGAGTTCTCCAAATTGCCCCATATAGAGTATGTCTGTGTGAGTGAGTGTGTTTCCAGTGATAGATTGGCGTCCTGTCCTGGGTCTATCTGCCCAGCGCCCGAAACGTTCTCCCCTGGACGGGCATGGGAACCCCCCCCCCCCGCGACCCTAATAGAGGATAAAGTGGAAGATAATGGATGGATGAATGAAAATTATAATGACAATAAAGGCGATTCTGATTCTGATATGAGCTCCGGTTTAAAACACTGGCCTCCTCACAAGTTTAGGAACTAAATGTGGCCTTGTGTTCCAGTGGAGCGCCAAGCCGAAGCCACCCACTCACCGAGGAATGATTCACCCCAACCTAAAGCAGACACAGAAGCCACAGAGAGGGAACAGAGAGAGGCAGAAGCAGGGGAAATGGCGTGACCGTGAGTCACGCTGTAGCATGAAGTTATGCGTTCTCCATGTTCCCTAACAACCCCATCATGAACGCACACAGAGGCCTGTGTATTTTTTTTCATAGCCAGACTATGAAACTGCAGCTGTACTGCGTTTTTTTTGTTTTTTTTTCGTCCTAAGCGGCTGTTCTCAGCGTAAAAAAACAAAAAGGAAAATTTTATTGGTGCCTTGTGGTTTCCCCATTTTTCCTATAGCCCCACCCGTCAACCACAGCCCTGCCAACAGCATTGTCTTCAATGCAAATGTGCAGAGGAACGACTTCCAATCTGTTGACACACGTGGACGGCTTCTCAGCAGCAGAACCGAAACTTAAGAACTCTTCTGTTTAATGTTCAAGCAGAATATTATATTAAGAAAAGTGGTTGCGATATGGGGCGGCACGTGGCTTAGTGGTTTGCATGTTCTCCTCTCAGTGGGTTGTTTCATGTTTCTCTCTGGCACCTTTGAAGTTGCACCCAAATTTCATTGTAATGAAAATTATAATATGGCGGCATGGTGTCTTAGTGGTTGGCATGTTCGCCTCTCAGCACTAGGGATTTCCGGTTTGAATCCCAATCTGGGTGGAGTTTCCATGTTCTCCCCGTGTCCGCGTGGGTTTCCTCCGGGTTCTCCGGTTTCCTCCTACAGTCCAAAAACATGGATCAAGGTCCATTGATTTCTCCAAATTGCCCCATAGAGTGTGTGTGTCTGTGTGAGTGAGTGAGTGTGTGCCCAGCGATGGATTGCCGCCTTGTCCTGGGTGTATCTCCCCAGCGCCCGAAACGTTCTCCCCTGGATGGGCATGGGGAACCCCACCCCCCGCGACCCTAATAGAGGATAAAGCGGAAGATAATGGATGGATGGTTTTGCGATATTAGATGAGAAACCACAGACACCATCCATCCATTATTTTCTGCTTTATCCTCTATTAGGGTGGTGGTGGGGGGGGTTCCCCATGCCCATCCAGGGAAGAACGTTTCGGGCGCTGGGGAGATACACCCAGGACAGGATGTCAATCTATCACTGAACACACTCTATATGGGGCAATTTGGAGAACTCAATTGACCTTGATCCATGTTTTTGGACTGTGGGAGGAAACCGGAGAACCCGGAGGAAACCCACGTGGAAACGGGGAGAACATGGAAACTCCACCCGTATTGGGATTCGAACCGGGAATCCCTAGTGCTGAGAGGAGAACATGCTAAACATTAAGCCATCGTGCCGCCCGAAACCACAGATTAAACAGGAAGCCATTTTCTCCGTCTTTAGCTGGAGCTTTAGGGCGTGTCAGGGTGTCTTTGCTATTGTGAGGATGGGAAATTACGTAGTTCATGTACCAGTTACTCATGGATGTGACTCACATGCAATGAACCATGAATCAGCATCACAGCAATTACTCGCCGTTCCCTTTAAGAGTCAGGTGGTGCTCTGACTTTGGCGGGTTGCTATTTGAGCGGTGCAGCTACCTGGACTCAATGTGCTGCTCCATGAGGTTCTCCATGAGTGTGAATGGAGAACCCACATGTACCTGGGTTTTTCAAGATTGCAAAACGCCAGAAATGTACCTGAACACGCCTCATTTCGAGATGGCCACGCCCATCAGGGAGCTACATTCACATGCAGCGTTGCTATTTAAACGACGCAGATGAAAGGCATGCTTCAGACTGTTGGGTGTAAGATAGCGATGAACGTCTGAATGTCTGGGTTGTTGTTGGTCAGTGGTGCAGGGGGAGTGGTTTGGTTCTGTAGGGCTGTGTCCATCCAGTTTTTTTCCGGTCAGTGACTCAGCCCCTAAAGGGCCGGATGCTTGGATTTCTCTGGTTATTTAAGATTCTCAGCTTTGATATCTGGGAATACCAATCCCATAGAGATTACAGCTATTATAATCCACTAGGGTTTTTTTTTTTTTTGATAAAATAAATAAATAAATTGACAAGAGTAGTTATTAAGGGCGGCACGGTGGCTTAGTGGTTGGCACATTCGCCTCTCAGCGCTAGGGACTCCCGGTTCGAATCCCCATCTGGGTGGAGTTTCCATGTTCCCCATGTCTGCGTGGGTTTTCTCCGGGTTCTCCGGTTTCCTCCCACAGTCCAAAAACATGGATCAAGTTAATTGAGTTCTCCAAATTGCCCCATATAGAGTGTGTTTGTGTGAGTGAGTGTGTGCCCAGCGATGGATTGGCGCCCTGTCCTGGGTGTATCTGCCCAGCGCCCGTGACGTTCTCCCCTGGATGGGCATGGGGAACCCCACCGCGACCCTAATAGAGGATGAAGCGGGAGATAATGAATGAATGAATGAATGAATGAATGACTGACGCAACCCACGACCATGGTAACCATGGTGAAAAAGTCACTATAAGTTATAAGGATGGGCATGGATGTAACATTTAAAGCTAACTTAAAAAAATTATAATTTGAAGTTCTCAGATAGAACATAAACAATACATATTTCCGTCCATCTGTCCATTATCTTCCGCTTTATACACCCAGAACAGGGCACCAATCTATCTCTGGGCACACACTCACTCACACAGACACACTCTATATAGGGCAATTTGGAGAACTCAATTGACCTTGATCCATGTTTTTAGACTGTGGGGGTAATTGGATTCGAACAGGGATTCGAACCGGGAATCGCTACCGCTGAGAAGAGAACATGCCAACCACTAAGCCACCGTAGTGCCCTTTTCATTCATTCATTCATTCATTATCTCCCGCTTTATCCTCTATTAGGGTGGGGGGGGGGTTCCCCATGCCCATCCAGGGGAGAATGTGTCGGGCGCTGGGCAGATACACCCAGGACAGGACGCCAATCTATCACTGGGCGCACACACTCACTCACACAGACACACTCTATATGGGGCAATTTGGAGAACTCAATTGACCTTGATCCATGTTTTTTGGACTGTGGGAGGAAACCAGAGAACCTGGAGGAAACCCACACAGACACGGGGAGAACATGGAAACTCCAGCCAGAACTCCCAGGAATCCCTAGCACTGAGAGGAGAACATGCTAAACACTAAGCCCCCGTACCGCCCTGTCAGTCTAATATTTGTAACCATTTTTTTTATTAATGATTTACCTGTGACATCACAGTAGATCAACAAGCTCATTATTAATTCGGTTTCTGCTGCATTATTTATGCGACATTTACCTAAAACAATCATTAAAGGACTGACAGCAGAGACGTGTCTCAGCCAGATGTTCCACATCTGTATGTTACTGATCTGAACTGATGAAAACATTCATTCATTCATTCATTATCTCCCGCTTATCCTCTATTAGGGTCGCGGTGGGGTTCCCCATGCCCATCCAGGGGAGAACGTCTCGGGCGCTGGGCAGATAGACCCAGGACAGGACACCAATCCAACGCTGGGCACACACTCACTCACTCACACACACACACACACACTCTATATGGGGCAATTTGGAGAACTCAATTGACTTGATCCATGTTTTTGGACTGTGGGAGGAAACCGGAGAACCCGGAGGAAACCCACGTGGACACGGGGAGAACATGGAAACTCCACCCAGATGGGGATTCGAACCGGGAATCCCTAGTGCTGAGAGGAGAACGTGCTAAACCACTAAGCCACCGTGCCGCCCTCTGATGAAAACAAATAACGTATATTAATCAGTAAGCTCCAGAGCTTCTCATGTCTTCTCATGTCCTTCAGCTAACTTCTAATAAAACTGTGATTCTTAAGACAAAAAGGACAAAAAAGACAAAGACATTTAAACCAGGATGAAATGTTAATGCCTTTAATCACACCCAGTTCATCTGTAAATCATTTGGACGTCACTGTTGATTTAGATCTTTGTTTCAACTTATTAGCATGTAAGCAGTTAGTGATGCTTCACAGGCTCCCCCTAGTGTTGGTGCAGCAGCTTGGCACCGGTTGGGCACATCCTCCAGTGGATGTTAGTTGTAACATTACATATACACACACACACACACACACACACACACACACACACACACACACACACACACACACACGAAAATGTCATGACGAACAGTCTCAGAAGCGACCTCATGCAATACTCGGCTCAGCCACAAGAAGGTGCTAAAACATATGGTCTGGTTTTCCCGGTAATCATAAAAGGATCCGGTTTACTGACATCTAGTGGACAAATACAATCAGTGCACCTGTAACAGAACATCCTTTAGTTTCAGCTCAGGATGTTGAAATAATAATTATCTTTCTATCATTAATTACTTTTTATAACCAGCTGTTTAGAACCAAGATATGGAACAAAGGCTTACATACTGTATATACTGAATGTGGGCGGCATGGTGGCTCAGTGTTTAGCATGTTCTCCTCTTAGCACTAGGGATTTAGTTCGCATCCTGATCTGGGTGGAGTTTCCATGTTCTCTTCGTGTTTGTGTGGGTTTCCTCTGGGTTCTCCGGTTTCCTCCCACAGTTCAAAAACATGGATCAAGGTCAATCGGATTCTCCAAATTGCCCCATATAGAGTGTGTCTGTGTGAGTGAGTGTGTGTTCAGTGATAGATTGGCGTCCTGTCCTGGATGTATCTGCCCAGCGCCTGAAACGTTCTCCCCTGGATGGGCATGGGGAACCCCCCCCCGCGACCCTAATAGAGGATAAAGTGGAAGATAATGGATGGATGTATATACTGAAAATATATATACTAAATATAGCAGCATGGAGAGGATGCAGTTTGCTCTGTAGTTGTGGATATATTTTGCGGGGGGGTATAATGATGTTTACAGCTCTGGGGAAAATGTCCTGGGTCTATCTGCCCAGCGCCTGAAACGTTCTCCCCTGGATGGGCAAGGGTAACCCCCCTGCGACCCTAATAGAGGATAAAGCAGAAAATAATGGATGGATGGGTATGTGTAGGAGGGAGAGGCAGCATGATGGCTTAGTGGTTGGCATGTTCTCCTCTCAGCACCACAGTTTCCCGGTTCGAATCCCAGTCTGGGTGGAGTTTCCATGTTCTCCCCGTGTCCGCGTGGGCTTCCTGATAATGAGCTGAGCTGAGCTGATCAGTCAGTGAGGTGTACACCGGCACCCTGGAAGGGCGTGGCAGTGTGGCACACTCTTCACACTCACCCTTTGAGGTTTTGACATCCTAGAGTGTGATCCTGTGTGTTTTTGGAGTCACCTGTGTTTGTTCAGGAAAAAAAGCGACATGTCAGCCGCAGGTTCTTCTGTTGACTCTAACAAACGAACAGCTAAATGACACGTCTATCAACAAAACAGCTGGTTACACACGGACCAGAGCGTACAAACAGCAGAACATCAGCAGAACCTCACCCTCACAGCAGATCAGTTCCACTGAGAACGTCTGACCAACGTCCAGCCCATTACTTAAGATTCAATGCAGTAATACAGTAAAGATCCATCAGTATCTACAGCAGGGGCGTTTTTAGGGTTTAGAAACATCAGGGCTTTAGTCCATCCATTATCTTTATCCTCTATTAGGGTTGCGGGGGGGGGGGTGACCATGCCCATCCAGAAGAGAACATTTCGGGCACTGGCACTGGGTAGATACACCCAGGACAGGACGCCAACCTATCACTGGGCACACACTCACTCACACAGACACACTCTCTATGGGGCAATTTGGAGAATTCCATTGACCTTGATCCATGTTTTTGGACTGTGAGAGGAAACCGGAGAACCCAGAGGAAACCCACACGGACACGGGGAGAACATAGAAGCTCCACCCAGATGGGGATTCGAACCGGGAATCCCTAGCGCTAAGAGGAGAACATGCCAACCACTAAGCCACTGTGCCGCCATTCATTAGTTATATTGGATTACATTAAATTACAGGTGGCACGGTGGCTTAGTGGTTGGCATGTTCTCCTCTCAGCGCTAGGGATTCCCGGTTCAAATCCCAATCTGGGTGGAGTTTCCATGTTCTCCCCATGTCTGCGTGGGTTTCCTCAGGGTTCTCCGGTTTCCTCCCACAGTCCAAAAACATGGATCAAGGTTAATTGAATTCTCCAAATTGCCCCATATAGAGTGTGTCTGTGTGAGTGAGTATGTGTCCAGCGATAGATTGGCACCCTGTCCTGGGTGTATCTGCCCAGCGCCCGAAACATTCTCCCCTGGATGGGCATGGGGCACCCCCCCCCCCACTGTAAGAGAAAACTGGAGAACCCAGAGGAAACCCACACGGACAAGGGGAGAACATGGAAACTCCACCCAGATGGAGATTTGAACCGGGAATCCCTAGCGCTGAGAGGAGAACATGCTAATCACTAAATGATGTTTTTGGCTGAAACATTTTGAATAAATGAACCTGAACTGGCGGCACGGTGGCTTAGTGGTTGGCACATTCGCCTCTCAGCACTAGGGATTCCCGGTTCGAATCCCCATCTGGGTGGAGTTTCCATGTTCTCCCCGTGTCTGCGTGGGTTTCCTCCGGGTTCTCCGGTTTCCTCCCACAGTCCAAAAACATGGGTCAAGTTAATTGAATTCTCAAAATTGCCCCATATAGAGTGTGTCTGTGTGAGTGAGTGTGTGCCCAGCGATGGATTGGCGCCCTGTCCTGGGTCTATCTGCCCAGCCCCCGAGACGTTCTCCCCTGGATGGTCATGGGGAACCCCACCGCGACCCTAATAGAGGATAAGCGGGAGATAATGAATGAATGAATGAATGAACCTGAACTTCAGCAGAAAAGCATGAATCTGTTTTACGAGTCCGTCGCAGATGAGACTTTTAATAAGGTTTGGTTTGATTTACCGTAACTCTGCAAAAGTTTGCGCCTTCAGAAAAACTCTGACGGTTTCTGAAAGCTGAGAAGCTGCTTTTTACAGTCAACATACAGTTATTACGGTAACTTCACTCCCGATACTGGTGAAAAAAATCGGTCTCCCTCACACACACACACACACACACACACACACACACACACACACACACAGAGTTTAGAAGCACAAACAGCAGACGGTGACTCCATCGTTTGGTCCCGCTGCAGGAGGAGAGGCTGCAGAGAAAGCTGCTCTCAAGCCCAGATCTAACGACGCCCCTGGTCTACAGTCAGGCATTATGGGATGTTGTGGTTTTGCCAGATTAAGTGATTCAGTAAAGTTCAGCATGCGGTCTAATCTCGCTGTCCATCATCATTCCAGACGGCATGGTGGTGGTCAGATCGGACTGATGCCATTCGATGCAGATCGTGTGTTCTTGTACTTACTGTTCCCACGTTGCCATGACAACCACAACTAAACCGTCTCAGCACGAGAACCAACACGTCTTCAGATACACCTCCAGACATCTCGGTAACTA
>JAFMOD010001287.1:58924-83936 GCA_019802435.1 Corydoras maculifer | reverse complement strand
GAGACGTTCTCCCCTGGATGGGCATGAGGAACCCCACCGCGACCCTAGTAGAGGATAAGCGAGAGATAATGAATGAATATATACACATATATATATACACACACACATACATACATACACTCACATATATACACTAACACATGAAGCAGTATATTGTTCTAATGGATGTGACAAGTACAATAACTATAAGAGCTCTGATTCTTCATTTCCACAAACATACCTCACACCAGCTGCACCACCAGCTCCACAACCCCGCAAATCCGCTGGGTTTGATCAACCACCCAAACTGCACATGTTCTGCTCTGATACAGAGGCGCAAATCTTCTTCTCCAGGTTCCATGGGGGTTGGCAGTCAACTTATAATGAACATATGCCGCCACCAACTGGACTGGAGTGTGAGTCTGGAGTAAAACAATTAATTACAGCACATCCATCCATCCATCTCACTCACTCACACAGACACACACTATATGGGGCAATTAGGGGAATTAAGTTGACCTTGATCCATGTTTTTGGACTACTATACTTTGGATAAAATAGGATGAAGAGGAATTTCTTCCCAATGGCGATTCGGACCCTGAACTGGACTAAACGACACAAATCCCACCCACAACACCTTCATAACACAAACAACTTTAACCCTGCTCTGCATTAATTGCGCACAGATGCACTACTCACTTTAATTATAACTTATAAAAGTTATATAAGTATACTAAGTGGCTTAGTGGTTGGCATGTTCTCCTCTCAGCACTAGGGATTTCCGGTTTGAATCCCCATCTGGGTGGAGTTTCCATGTTCTCCATGTGTCAGCGTGGGTTTCCTCCGGGTTCTCCAGTTCCCACCCACAGTCCAAAAACATGGATCAAGTCAATTAATGGATGTTTCCCATGCCCATCCAGGGGAGAACGTTTTGGGCGCTGGGCAGATACCCCCAGGACTGGGCGCCAATCTATCGCTGGACACACATTCACTTACACAGGCACACTCTATATGGGGCAATTTGGAGAATTCAATTGACTTGATCCATGTTTTTAGACTGTGGGAGGAAACCGGTGAACCTGGAGGAAACCCACGCGGACACGGGGAGAACATGGAAACTCCACCCAGATGGGGATTTGAATTGGGAATCCCTAGCGCTGAAAGGAGAACATGCTAACCACTAAGCCACCGTGCCACTCTGATTTGATTACATAATAATTTAATAATTTTACAACAGTACATCGTCACAAAGCAGCTTCACAGCGTCATAAAGCCTTTAAACCCACAAAGAGCAAGCCAAAGCGACATTGGCAAGACAAAACCCCCTGTTATGTTGTTATTTAAGGAAGAAACCTTGGAAGGACCGAGACTCAGTGGGGGACTCGTCCTGCTTGAGCAGCCGGGCAGCAACAACAGTGTAGGACAGCCATGTACAGATAGTGTGATGATCATGTGACCTGTATTTAACAACTGGAAAACTATATAAGTCCATTGAGGACGTCCTGCAGGACCGCCAGTCTAATTAATATCCAGGTTCCATCCAGTAATCGTAGCCGCAGAACTTCAGCAGAACCATGGATGAAGATCTGACACCTCCAGGAACCCGGCTCCACCTCAGAAGAAATAGACAAGAAAAGCCGTTAGAACCAATATTTCCAGATGCCCCATGCAGCTGATGGTGGTAGTTTTTGTAAGATTGCTGATGCAGGAGGATTTGCTGGGTGTTCTTCCAGATTGCCCCAATGGAGAACATCCAGCAGTATTTGACTCAGATGTACAGGGCTTTGTTCAGAGCCACCACAGAAGATCTAAGCATCCTTCTGGGCGAGGCCGCATATCTCTCATGGGCAGATTGATCATTCCGACCGGCTCATCATATTTTATGGCTATAAAGTGACCATAAAAGGAGAAGTCAGTGAGAGCAGCCATATAATTTGCTCAGGAATTCCATATAAATGGTTAATAAATAACAACAGTCCAATGTCAGTCCAATGTTCCTCCCTTTCCACAAATGTGTGTCCTCCAGTGAGCTGCACTCACACCCACACCTTGAAGTCTCCTGTACGGTTCTCCTCCCAACCAGTGATGTCCACCACCATGAAATCTGTGAGGACTACCGCGAAGACATCCTATAGCAGTCGTTCTGTCAGCAACCCAGGTTCTGGCGCTGCACAGAGGAGCTTTTCAGTGCACAGCTCGTACGGCGGGCTCTCCGGCAAACTGGGCGCTGGAGTGAGTGGATTTCGGGCCGTGGACACCACACACTCCAGACTGTATGGTAGCTCGATGGAGGCTGCTCACAGAGTGGGCATGGGTGTGGGGTCCAGGCCCTTTGTGAGTGTCCCAGTGACAGCTGTAACTGTCAACAAGAGTCTTCTGACTCCGGTGAACGTGGACATCGATGCAGAGTTCCAGGCCGTAAAGATCCAGGAGAAAGAGCAGATAAAGACACTAAACAACCGCTTTGCCTCATTTATTGATAAAGTAAGACTTTTTACATATCCTCTCTTTAATTTCCATTTATTTGAAATATAATATATATATATATATATTCATTCATTATCTCCCGCTTTATCCTCTATTAGGGTCGCGGTGGGGTTCCCCATGCCCATCCAGGGGAGAACGTCTCGGGCGCTGGGCAGATAGACCCAGGACAGGGCGCCAATCCATCGCTGGGCACACACTTACTCACACAGACACACTCTATATGGGGCAATTTTGAGAATTCAATTAACTTGATCCATGTTCTTGGACTGTGGGAGGAAACCGGAGAACCCGGAGGAAACCCACGCGGACACGGGGAGAACATGGAAACTCCACCCAGATGGGGATTCGAACTGGGAATCCCTAGTGCTGAGAGGCGAACGTGCTAACCACTAAGCCACCGTGCCGCCTATATATATATATATATATGTATATATTTGAAAATCAAATCAGGGTGGAGTTTCCATGTTCTCCCCGTGTCCGTGTGGGTTTCCTCCGGGTTCTCCAGTTTTTTCCCACAGTCCAAAAACATGGATCAAGGTCAAATGAATACTCCAAATTGCCCCATATAGAGTGTGTCTGTGGGAGTGAGTGTGTGCCCAGTGATAGATTGGTGTCCTGTCCTGTGTGTATCTTCCCAGCATCCGAAACGTTCTCCCCTGGATGGGCATGGGGAACCCCCCCACGACCCCAATATAGACCCTAGATAAAGCGGAAGATAATGGATGGATGGATAGATCTGGGTGGAGTTTCCATGTTCTCCCTGTGTCCGCGTGGGTTTCCTCCGGGTTCTCCAGTTTTCTCCCAAAGTCCAAAAACATGGATCAAGGTTAAATGAATTCTCCAAATTGCCCCATATTGAGTTTGTCTGTGTGAGTGAGTGTGTGCCCAGTGATAGATTGACGCCCAGTCCTGGGTGTATCTGCCCAGCGCCCAAAACGTTCTCCCCTGGATGGACATGGGGAACCCCCCCCCCCCCGACCCTAGATAAAGCGGAAGATACTAGATGGATGGATAGATAATAAATGTCAGGGGTTTTATAACCATTAAAATGATTCTGGCCAAATTCCGGCCCACATTCCCTTTTTTTATGATGCTACATGGATTGACAGGAGATGTGGGTCACAACTGCACCAGGTTAGGGTCATATATATATATATAATTTGCTGAGGGCAGCACGGTGGCTTAGTGGTTGGCATGTTCTCCTCTCAGCACTAGGGATTCCCGGTTCGAATCCCAATCTGGGTGGAGTTTCCATGTTCTCCCCGTGTCCGTGTGGGTTTCCTCCGGGTTATCCGGTTTCCTCCCACAGTCCAAAAACATAGATAAAGGTCAATTGAATTCTCCAAATTGCCCCATTTACAGTGTGTCTGTGTGACTGAGTGTGTGCCCAGTGATAGATTAGATCGTCCCAGCACTCAAAACATTCTCTCCTGGATGGGCATGAGGAACCCCCTCCTGCGACCCTAGTAGAGGATAAAGAGGAACATGATGGATGGATGGATAAACTAATTCACTGGGTGACAGTTAAATGGTGGTTAGCCCTTAAACATTCTGAGTATGATTGTAAGGTAGAAAGTCATTTTTGAGTATTTTGCATGTTCTCCTCTTCACTGTACTTTTCTCCTGCAGTTTAAAAACATATTAGTTGGTGGAATCAGTGGTTGAACTCAGTGGTGATATTTCATGTTTTTGTGTTAGTGTGGTGTTGAGCATGTTCACCTCTCAGTCCTGGGGATCCAGATTTGAATCCCAATCTGGGTGGTGTTTCCATGTTTGTGTCCGTGTGAGTTTTCTGGTTTTTCTGCACCCATGCATGCTGTGGGTCATGAAAAGATGGGTTATCTTTGATACATCAGCTTCGCAATGTTGTATCTCATTCTTGTTCTTGCCGTCTTTACTAATAATGGAGCACCAAAGTTCATGCTCGGTCATAAATCTTAAGCTTAATGAGTGTTTATATGTTTATGAGCTTATTCATTACACACTCAGCTCTTCCTAGAAACCCATAATAAAAGGGTTTATAGCAATGTTTCCAATACAACAGACAAAATATTAAATCCATCAAAAGTGAGGCCAAAACCCAGGGAGCTGAGTCTAAGAGTTCAAGCCAACATACATTGCTTACTCATAATAATAATAATTCATTCATTCATTATCTCCCGCTTTATCCTCTATTAGGGTCACAGGGGGGGTTCCTCATGCCCATCCAGGGGAGAACGTCTCGGGTGCTTGGCAGATACACCCAGGACAGGGCGCCAATCCATCGCTGGGCACACACTCACTCACACAGACACACTCTATATGGGGCAATTTGGAGAACTCAATTAACTTGATCCATGTTTTTGGACTGTGGGAGGAAACAGGAGAACCCGGAGGAAACCCACGCGGACACGTGGAGAACATGGAAACTCTACCCAGATGGGGATTCGAACCTGGAATCCCTAGCGCTGAGAGGAGAACATGCTAACCACTAAGCCACCATGCCGCCCAATAATAATAATAATAATAATAATAATAATAATAATAATAATAATAATAATAATAATAATAATAATAATAATAATAATAATTACACACACACACACTATATGGGGCAATTGAGAACATTAAATTGACCTTGATCCATGTTTTTGGATTGTGGGAGGAAACCGGAGAACCCAAAGGAAACGGGGAGAATATGAAAACTCCACCCAGATGGGGATTCAAACCAGGAATCTCTAGCGCTGAGAGGAGAACATGCTAACAACTAATCCACCATGCCATCTATTATTATTATTATTATTATTATTAGTTTTATTAATGTAACAATTATTATTATTATTATTATTATTATTATTATTATTATTATGATTATGATTATGATTATGATTATGATTATTATTATATTTCAATTTATTATTATTAATATTATTTTTTATCCTTTTTTATATTATTATTATCATTATTATTATTTCTATTTATTTTTATTATCATCATCTTCATCATCATCATCATCATTCATTCATTCATTATCTTCCACTTTATCATCTATTAGGGTCTCCATGCCCATCCAGAGGAGAACGTTTTGGGCGCTGGACAGATACACCCAGGACAGGACACCAATCCATCACTGGGCACACACTCACTCACACACACACACTCTATATGGGGCAATTTGGAGAACTCAATTGACCTTGATCCATGTTTTTGGACTGTGGGAGGAAACCTGAGAACCCGGAGGACACCCACGCGGACACGGGGAGAACATGGAAACTCCACCCAGATGGGGATTCGAACCGGGAATCTCTAGTGCTGAGAGGAGAACATGCTAACCACTAAGACACCGTGCCGCCACATCATCATCATCATTATTAATATAATTATTATTTTCGTTACAACTATAAAAATAATTACTATTATTTTTTCATTCATTCATTATCTCCCGCTTATCCTCTATTAGGGTCGCGGTGGGGTTCCCCATGCCCATCCAGGGGAGAACGTCTCGGGCGCTGGGCAGATAGACCCAGGACAGGGCGCCATTCCATCACTGGGCACACACTCACTCACACAGACACACTCTATATGGGGCAATTTGGAGAACTCAATTAACTTGATCCATGTTTTTGGACTGTGGGAGGAAACCGGAGAACCCGGAGGAAACCCACGCGGACACGGGGAGAACATGGAAACTCCACCCAGATGGGGATTCGAACCGGGAATCCCTAGCGCTGAGAGGCGAATGTGCTAACCACTAAGCCACCGTGCCGCCCGCTATTATTTTTATAAAACATAATTTTTAGTGTTATATAGGCTCTAATTAAGGGTTCTTGATATTTTGGTGGTATTTAATGTGAGGACTGACACTTTGACACTTTGAGTTCTATTTATTGGACATTGTGTTAAAATTTCTTTAAAGGTGCAATTTCTGGAGCAGCAGAATAAAATGTTGGAGACCAAGTGGACTCTTCTTCAGGAGAAAACCACCACCCCGTCCACAATCAACTCCATGTTTGAGACGTACATCAGTAACCTGCGCAGACAGCTGGACAGTCTGGGGAATGAGAAGCTGCGTCTGGAGACAGACCTGAACGGCATGACGCTCTTAGTGGAGGAGATGAAACTCAAGTACGGAGCTGATTACTGAATTCAAAGACTTTCATGCACTTTTTAGCACGTTCAATTCTCAATGAAGAGATCCAGGTTCGAATCCCAATCTGGGTGGAGTTTCCATGTTCTCCCCGTGTCTGCGTGGGTTTCCAGGTCCTCCGGTTTCCTCCCACAGTCCAAAAACATGGATTCACTGCTTTAAATTGCCCCTATATAGTATGTGTGTGTGTGAGTGTATGCCCAGCGATGGATTGGCGCCCTGTCCTGGGTGTATCTGCCCAGAGCCTGAAACGTTTGCGACCCTAGTAGAGGATTAAGCAAAAGATAATAAAATGAGTCTAGATAATAAATGTGAGGCGGCATGGTGGCTTAGTGGTTGGCATGTTCTCCTCTCAGTGCTACAGATTCCCGCTTCGAATCCCATGTTCCAAATCGAATCCGAATCCCAGTTTCCATGTTCTCCCTGTGTCTGCGTGGGTTTGCTCCGGGTTCTCCGGTTTCCTCCCACAGTCCAAAAACATGTATCAAGGTCAACTGAATTCTCCAAATTGCCCCATATAGAGTGTGTCTGTGTGAGTGAGTGTGTATCCAGTGATAGTGTTTAGCATGTTCTCCTCTCAGCACGAGGGATTCCCAGTTCGAATCCTAATCTGGGTGGAGTTTCCATGTTCTCCCCGTGTCCGCGTGGGTTTCCTCTGGGTTCTCCGGTTTCCTCCCACAGTCCAAAAACATGGATCAAAGATCAATAAAATGCTCCAAATTGCCCCATATAAAGTAAGTGTGTGCCCAGCGATAGATTGGTATCCTGTCCTGGGTGTATCTGCCCAGCGCCTGAAACATTTTCTGCTGGATGGGTATGGAGAACCCCCCCCCCCCCAGTACAGAATAAAGGTAATGGATGGATGGATAAACAAAGGTGGCATGGTGGCTTAGTGTTTAGCATGTTCTCCTCTCAGCACTATGGATTCCCGGTTTGAATCCTAATCTGGGTGGAGTTTCCATGTTCTCTCCATGTCCGCGTAGGTTTCCTCCGGGTTCTCCGGATTCCTCCCACAGTCCAAAAACATGGATCAAGGTCAATTGAATTCTCCAAATTGCCCCATATAGAGTGTGTGTGTGTGAGTGAGTGTCTGCCCAGCAATAGATTGACACCCTCTCCTGGGTGTGTCTGCCCTGCGCCCGAGACGTTCTTCCCTGGATGGGCATGGGGAACCCCCCGTGACCCTAATAGAGGATAAAGCGGAAGATAATGGATAAATGGATAATAAATGTCAGGGGGTTTTATAATCATTAAAATGATTCTGGCTCACATCCCTTATTTTTATGATGCTAGGTGGATTGACGGGAGATGTGGGTCAAACCTGCAGCAAGTTAGGGTCATGCATCAGCCAAAGGTAGATAGCAGGTAGATATGTCTGCCAAACCAGATCCCAGACAAAGATATATGATTCTGTGACCCATCTATATCAGTGTTTCTCAGACGTTTGCTGAGAAACACTTCACTTCAAACCGATTGGTTGTTCAAGTTAAATCAGTTGTGCAGGAGAACCACAAAATATAAAAAACAGTGGATCTCCTGGAGCAGCATCAAGAAATTGACTTTATTTCATTCATTCATTTATTATCTCCCGCTTATCCTCTATTAGGGTCGCGGTGGGGTTCCCCATGCCCATCCAGGGGAGAACGTCTCGGGCGCTGGGCAGATAGACCCAGGACAGGGCGCCAATCCATCGCTGGGCACACACTCACTCACACAGACACACTCTATATGGGGCAATTTTGAGAATTCAATTAACTTCATCCATGTTTTTGGACTGTGGGAGGAAACCGGAGAACCCGGAGGAAACCCACGCAGACACGGGGAGAACATGGAAACTCCACCCAGATGGGGATTCGAACCGGGATTCCCCAGCGCTGAGAGGCGAACGTGCTAACCACTAAGCCACCGTGCCGCCCTGACTTTATTTCATTCTGCATATTTATTCATTCCAGATACGATAACGAGATCAACAAACGCCAAGAGTCTGAGAATGACTTTGTGCTCATTAAAAAGGTGAGTCCCTCATTTTGACGCTCCAGGGAGCATTTATCGCTCTGTGTAATGACTAATTAATGAACTAATGGAGGTGGTGCTTGTGTAAATATTGTGTTTAACAGGATGCTGATCAAGCATTTATCACGAAAATCGAGCTGGAGACGTCTGTAATAAGCCTGAAGGATGAATTTGAGTTTCTGAAACGGATCTATGATGAGGTATATTTCTAAAACGTAACCTAGAGCACTAAAGTGATGGACACACACACACACACACACACACACACACACACACAAACACACACACACACTTACAAACACACAAAGACAAACACACACACACTAATAAGTGAGCACAAAAGGAAGCAAATGAGATTAGGTGCCAATTTATCCATAGAAACCAAAATTAATTAATTACCACATCCATCCATTATCTTCCACTTTATCCTCTACTAGGGTCGTGGGGGGGGGGGGGTTCCTCATGTCCATCCAGGGGAGAACGTTTCAGGTGCTGGGCAGATACACCCAGGACAGGACACCAGTCTATGGCTGGGCACACACTCACTCACACAGACACACTCTATATGGGGCAATTTGGAGAATTCAATTGATTTGATCCAAGTTTTTGGACTGTGGGAGGAAACCGGAGAACCCGGAGGAAACCCACACAGACACGGGGAGAACATGGAAACTTCACCAAGATTGGGATTCGAACCCGGGAATCTCTAGGGCTGAGAGGAGAACATGCTAACTAAGCCACTGTGCTGCAGATGCCAATTTATCCATAGAAAACTAAATTAATTAATTACCTCTAATTAGTTCATTAATTGGTAATTTTTCATCGATGATGAACAATTGTTCAAAGTTTCTGCATTACACACAAAGGACTTTGTTCTCCAAATTTAAGCCATTTGTGTAGCCATCCACACACACACACACACACACACACACACACACACACACACACACACACACACACACACACACACACACACACACACACACACACACACACACACACACACACACACACACACAAACACACACACACACACACACACACACACACACACTGATAAGTGAGCACAAATGGAACCAAATGGGGTTAGGTGCCAATTTATCCATAGTAAACACAATAATTAATTACCACTAATTAGTTAATTAACTGGTCATTTTTTTAATTGATTCCTGTGTTGTCATCAACGATAAACAATTGTGCAAAGTTTCTGCATTACACACAAAGGACTTTGTTCTCCAAATTTAAGCCATTTGTGTAGCCATCCACACACACACACACACACACACACACACACACACACACACACATACACACACACACACACACACACACACACACACACACACACACACACACACTGATAAGTGAGCAAAAATGGAACCAAATTATTAATAAATATTTATTAATTAGGTGCCAATTAATACATAGAAAACTAAATGTATTAATTACCACTAATTAGTTAATTAACTGGTCATTTTTGAATTGATTCATGTGTTGTCATCATGTGTTGAACAATCGTGCGAAGTTTCTGCATTACACACAAAGGACTTTGTTCTCCAAATTTAAGCCATCAGTGTAGCCATCCACACACACACACACACACACACACACACACAACCATACTTACAAACACACAAAGACACACACACACACACAAACACACACACACACACACACACACACACACACACTGATAAGTGAGCACAAATGGAACCAAATGGGGTTAGGTGCCAATTTATCCATAGTAAACACAATAATTAATTACCACTAATTAGTTAATTAACTGGTCATTTTTTTAATTGATTCATGTGTTGTCATCGACAAAGAACAATTGTGCAAAGTTTCTGCATTACACACAAAGGACTTTGTCCTCCAGTGATAGATTGGCGCCCTGTCCTGGGTGTATCTAGCCCAGCACCCGAAACGTTCTCCTCTGGATGGGCATGGGGACCCCCCGCGACCCTAATAGAGGATAAAGCGGAAGATAATGGATGGATGGACTTTGTCCTCCACATTCAAGCCATCTGTGTAGCCATCCACACACACACACACACACACACACACAGATAAGTGAACACAAATGGAAGCAGGTGGGGTTCTGTTCCTTGCCCAATGGCATTGCAGCCATGGTACTTGGTGGGAATCGAACTGGGGATCTTCAGGCTGGTTCCCTCACCACAAGCCTGTTTTCGCCTGCACCACATGCCACCAGGACTTGGTTGAGATGTGGACCACATATGCCTCATATCAGGGCCATACCTTAGACTCACATGTAGGTCACAGTACCAAATCCTTACCAGATGTGGGCCAATCATGGCCGTGTAGGTAGCAGTACCGTATGTTTGCTGGATGTGGACCAGATGTGTTTTGGGACGTGTGGGTCATATAAATGGGGTCATAAATGTGGGTCAAGTCGTTTGTGGGTCATACTGGGGCCACCTTAGGCTCACACACAGCAGGTCAGCAGTGCCATAACCCAGCCAGATGTGTATCATTCATACTATGTATAGTCCCATAGAAAAGCAAGGCCAACATCTGGATTTACCTACAATTTTAAGATTTGGCGTTTTCACTGAACTAAAGCAACCTCCCAACTAAACTAAAGCCTACCCAACGTCTCTGGCTCCCTATTTCAACATCTGTCCTTTCACATCAGACAACATTCCATGTTCTCCCCGTGTCTGCATGGGTTTCCTCCGAGTTCTCCGGTTTCCTCCCACAGTCCAAAGACATGGATAAAGGTCAATTGAGTTCTTCAAATTGCCCCATATAGAGTGTGTCTGTGTGAGTGAGTGTGTGCCCAGCGATAGATTGGTGCCCTGTCCTGGGTGTATCTGCCCAGCACCCGAAACCTTTTACCCTGGATGGGCATAGGGAACCCCCCCCCCCCCCGCCGCGACCCTAGTAGAGGATAAAGTGGAAGACAATGGATTGAGGGTGGCACGGTGGCTTAGTGGTATAGCATGTTCTCCTCTCAGCACTAGGGATTCCTGGTTCGAATCTGGATGGAGTTTCCATGTTCTCCCCATGTCCACATGGGTTTCCTCCGGGCTCTCCGGTTTCCTCCCACAGTCCAAAAACATGGATCAAAGTCAATTGAATGCTCCAAATTGCCCCATATAGAGTGTGTTTGTGTGAGTGGGTGTGTGCCTAGCGATAGATCTGCCCAGCGACCGAAACATTCTCCCTTGGATGGGCATGGGAACCCCCCTGCGACCCTAGTACAGGATAAAGTAGAAGATAATGGATGGATGGATCTTAACAATTCTGAATTCTCTCTGCCGACTTTCCAGGAGCTGCGTGAGCTGCTGAATCAGATTAAGGACACATCGGTGGTCGTGGAAATGGACAACAGCAGGAACCTGGACATCGACGGCATCATAGCGGAAGTGCGTGCCCAGTACGAGCAGATCTCGAAACGCAGCCGTGCCGAGGTTGAGAGCTGGTACAAGCAGAAGGTACGCATGCCTCACTACTCTTGCAGAACCATGTTGTTAGCTTTGCCCTCTGACCTCCGCCTCTTCTGTGTTTGGTGGCTGATCATGTCTCAGTACGAAGAGATGCAGGTGACCGTTACTCAGTACGGGGAAGACATGAGGAGCAGCAAGGCTGAGATTGCAGAGTACAACCGCAAAATTCAACGCTTGCAGTTGGAACTGGGTTCCTTTAAAGACATGGTAAGAGGTGCTATTAGGATAAAAAGCCCTGCTACGGCTGCACGTGAAAACTGCTGACTCATGGTATATTTGTATGTTAGCTGTGAGCCGGTTGCGGCTGCTCAGCTCGAAATAAATGATATATTTGTAGCTTAATTTAACAAATTAAAAGCCCTGAAGTTACAACCTGTCAATGATATTATTAGAAGTTAAATAGTTTAAGCCACATGATGGCAGTCTGTAGCTGCTAAACATCCCATAATAATGCATCAGACGCTGCAGTCTGCACCAGTCAGTCCATCTGCAGTCAGCAGGCAGAGGCTTTCATGCTGCAGACACTGAATCACTAAAATAAGCATTAAAGCTGTGCAATAAGGCAGAGCTCCAATTGGTTGGACGTTTAATTAATTACAGTTATTTAATTAAAAAAAATATATGATAATGATAATATATATATATATATGGGCGGCACGGTGGCTTAGTGGTTAGCATGTTCTCCTCTCAGCACTAGGGGTTCCCGGTTCGAATCCCCATCTGGGTGGAGTTTCCATGTTCTCCCCGAGTCTGCGTGGGTTTCCTCCGGGTTCTCTGGTTTCCTCCCACAGTTCAAAAACATGGATCAAGTCAATTGAATTCTTTAAATTGCCCCATATAGAGTGTGTCTGTGTGAGTAAGTGTGTGTCCAGCGATGGATTGGCGCCCTGTCCTGGGTCTATCTGCCCAGCGCCCGAGACGTTCTCCCCTGGATGGGCATGGGGAACCCCCCCGCGACCCTAATAGAGGATAAAAGCGGGAGATAATGAATAAATGAATGAATATATATATAAATATATTATCCTTACTTTATCCTTTATTAATTCTTTATACACTTTAGAAGACGATGGACAACTTCCATCCATCCATTATCTTCTGCTTTATCCTCTATTAGGGTCGCGGGGGGGTTCCCCATGCCCATCCAGGGGAGAAAGTTTCGGGCGCTGGGCAGATACACCCAGGACAGGACGCCAATCTATTACTGGACACACACTCACTCACACACACACACACACTCTATATGGGGCAATTTGGAGAATTTAATTGACTTGATCCATATTTTTGGACTGTGGGAGGAAACCGGAGAACCCAGAGGAAATTACTTTATCCTTAATTCATTCTGAATACAAATTAGAAGACAATGGCAACTTATCCATAGAAAACAAAATTAATTAATTACCACTAAGTAGTTCATTAATTGGTACATTTTTTAATTGATTGAAGTGTTGTCAAAGATGATAAACAATTAATTTCAGCTTAATCGGATAACGAGAAGTGGGTCAAATAACATTTCAAACTTTTTACCAGACACACAAACAAACAGATGAAGCTAATATAGGGGTGATAATAATCATAATATTATTATTATTATTAATAATAATAATAATAATAATAATAATAATAATAATAATAATAGGGCGACACGGTGACTTAGTGGTTAGCATGTTCTCCTCTTAACGCTGGGGATTCCCGATTTAAATCCCAATCTGGGTGGAGTTTCCATGTTCTCCCCGTGTCCGCGTGGGTTTCCTCCAGGTTCTTCGGTTTACTCCCACAGTCCAAAAACATGGATCAAGTCGATTGAATTCTCCAAATTGCCCCATATAAAGTGTTTGTGTGAGTGTGTGCCCAGTGATAGATTGGCGCCCTGTCCTGGGTGTATCTGCCCAGCGCTCGAAACGTTCTCCCCTGGATGGGCATGGGGAACCCCCCCCCTCGACCCTAATAGATGATAAAGCAGAAGATAATAGATGGATGGATAATAATAATGATAATAATAGGGCAGCATGGTGGCTTAGTGGTTAGCATGTTCTCCTCTCAGCACAAGGGATTCCCGGTTTGAATCCCAATCGATAGATTGGTGTCCTGTCCTGGGTGTATCTGCTCAGCGCCGAAATGTTCTCCCCTGGATGGGCATGGGGAACCCCCCCCACGACCCTAATAGAGAATAAAGCGTAAGTTAATGGATGAATGGATAATAATAATAATAATAATAATAATAATAATAATAATAATAATAATAATAAACGTTCTGTTGTCCTTGTACCTGCATAACTGTCATGTCCCAACAATGTCAGAGCCACTATTTTGGTGAGGAATGACCTGCAACCGCTGTAGGCTGTATACATCCAGCTTAGTGGGAACACTTTAGGGAAGGTCCTCTCATGTTTCAACATGACTTTGCTCCGGGGCCCAAACTAGTCAAGTTCCTCATAGAACAGCTTTGTGATTACAAGAGGGCTTCGGGGAAAGGGTTTCTGTTACACTGTTCCACATTGAATATCAGTTAAGTGGTTATGACCATCCATCCATTATCTTCCACTTTATCCTCTACTAGGGTTGCGGGGGTGGGGGGGGGGGTTCCCCATGTCTTCCCTGGGGAAAGGTTTCAGGCTCTGGGCAGATACACCCAGGACTATCTATCACTGGGTGCACACTCCCTCAATCACTCACACAAACACACTCTATATGGGGCAATTTTGAGAATTCAATTGACTTGATCCATGTTTTTGGACTGTGGGAGAAAACCGGAGAACCCGTAGGAAACCCACGTGGACGCGTGAAGAACATGGAAACTCCACCCAGATGGGGATTCAAACCAGGAATCCCTAGAGCTGAGAGGAGAACATGCTAACCACTAAGTCACTGTGGTTCTCTGGTTTCCTCCCACAGTCCAAAAAGATGGATCAAGGTCAATTGAATTCTCCAAATTGCCCCATATAGAGTGTGTGTGTGAGTGAGTGTGTGCCCAGTGATAGATTGGCATCCTGTCCTGGGTGTGTCCGAAACGTTCTCCCCTGGATGGGCATGGGGAACCACCCCATGAATCTAATAGAGGATAAAGCGCAAGATAATGGATGGATGGTTTTCTTAAGGGGTGGCACGGTGGCTTAGTAGTTGGCATGTTCTCCTCTCAGCACTAGGGATTCCCGGTTCGAAACCCAATCTGGGTGGAGTTTCCATGTTCTCCCCGTGTCTGCGTGGATTTCCTCTGGGTTCTCCGGTTTCCTCCCACAGTCCAAAAACATGGATCAAGGTCAATTGAGTTCTCCAAATTGCCCCATATAGAGTGTGTGTGTGTGTGTGAGTGAGTGTGTGCGCAGTGATAGATTGGCACCCTGTCCTGGATGTATCTGCCCAGCGCCTGAAACATTCTCCAATGGATGGGCATGTGCCCCCCCCCCCCCCCAGACCCTAGTAGAGGATAAAGTGGAAGATAATGGATGGATGTTTCCTTAGGATTTTTTCATTATAAACTCAACTGC
This sequence comes from Corydoras maculifer, assembly GCA_019802435.1. Classification (NCBI taxonomy): domain Eukaryota; kingdom Metazoa; phylum Chordata; class Actinopteri; order Siluriformes; family Callichthyidae; genus Corydoras; species Corydoras maculifer. The sequence goes on along the minus strand of JAFMOD010001287.1, from coordinate 68,376 downwards.
ACTACTGAGAAGTATCTTATTATCTTACGCAGGGTATGTAATCATGCAAGTACCACAGGGTATACTGTATTATTTCGTTTTTTAATATTTGTATGTCTATTAATATTCTATAAGCCTCTTGTGGTTATTTGAATACTGCGCCTATAAAATTGGAGTGATTGCTCTATTATAATGACAATCATTTAATTACAGAACATAGTTATAATAGGTACAGTATAATAATAGTATAGTGTAATTCAAATAATTAGATGATTCTCAGTAGTGTAGTCGAGTATATAATAGCAATCCATTCTTAAGGAAACAATAACAAATATTCATTTTCTTTCATTATCTTCTGCTTTATCCTCTATTAGGGTCGCGGGGGGTTCCCCATGCCCATCCAGGGGAGAACGTTTCAGGCGCTGGGAAGATACACCCAGGACAGGGTGCCCATCTATCACTGGGCACACATTCACTCACACAGACACACTCTATATGGGGCAATTTGGAGACCTCCATTGACTTGATCCATGTTTTTGGGAGGAAACCGGAGAACCCGGAGGAAACCCACACGGACACGGGGAGAACATGGAAACTCCACCCAGATGGGGATTCGAACCAGGAATCCCTAGCGCTGAGAGGTGAACATGCCAACCACTAAGCCACCGTGCCACCCACAATAATGAATATCTAGACATGGTTATAGATTAAGTCCTTGCAGATAAGTCATTGCAAACAAATGCAGAGGGCCGAATGATTTAGGATTCGGCCCTTTGCATTCGTTTGCAATGACTTATCTGCAAGGACTTCATGTAGCACCGCGACACAGGTGTAAAACAGGTGTTAGCACAGGTAGCAGAGGGGTAAGTCACAGGTCGCTGCCATTATTCACCATTGCTCATCGATTTAGAAAACTCCAGAGCCTGTTTTTACAAGTCGAGAGGGCAGCACACCTTCCCATTATGACATCATTACTGGTTCTCACTAACTACACCCCTGGAGGGGCATGGGGAACCCCCCCCAACCCTAATAGTGGATAAAGCAGAAGATAATGGATGGATGGATGGGCCTTCATGAATGGATGGGCCTAAGTGTCATCATCATGGCAGGGGTAATACACATGAGGAGACATGTGTATTACCCCTGCCATGATGATGACACTCAGATTTTTTTGTCTTTTGCCCCTGACGACACCACGATCTCGGATATCTGCCTGCCCCACCGACATATCTGTTGTGATGAAGGCCCATCCATCCATCCATTATCTTCTGCTTTATCCACTATTAGGGTCGTGGTGGGGTTCCCCATGCCCATCCAGGTGAAAATGTTTCGGGCGCTGGGCAGATACACCCAGGACAGGGCGCCGATCTATCACTGGGCACACACTCACTCACACAGACACACTCTATAGGGGGCAATTTGGAGAATTCCATTGACCTTGATCCATCTTTTTGGACTGTGGGAGGAAACCGGAGAACCCGGAGGAAACCCACGCCGACACGGGGAGAACATGGAAACTCCAACCAAATGGGGATATGAAGCGGGAATCCCTAGCGCTGAAAGGAGAACATGCCAACCACTAAGCCACCGTGGATGATAATAATCATAATCCCAGCTAAACGCTCAATCCAGCATGACCTGACCTGACAAATTCACGGCTCCACAATTTCTCCAACCGAGTCGGTGCGTAACGTTGGTTTCACAATAGACTCCCACCCAGAGAACCCGGAGGAAACCCACCCGGACACGGTGAGAACATGGTAACTCCACCCAGATCAGGGTGCTTATTACTACACCACCATGCCACCCTGGATTTATTCTCTATTAGGGTCGCGGGAGGGGTGGTTCCTCATGCCCATCCTGGAGAGAATGTCTCGGGCGCTGGGCAGATGCACCCAGGACAGGGTGCCAATCTATCAGTGGGCACTCACTTACTCACACACACACTTTATATGGGGCAATTTGGAGAATTCAATTGACCTTGATTCATGTTTTTGGACTGTTTGAGGAAACCAGAGAACCCAGAGGAAACCCATGTGGACACGGGGCGAACATGGTAACTCCACCCAGATCAGGGTGCTTATTACTAGACCACCATGCCTTGCGGCGGGGGGGGGGGTTCCCCATGCCCATCCAGGGGAGAACGTTTCAGGCGCTGGGCAGATAGACCCAGTACAGGACACCAATCCATCACTGGACACACACTCACTCACACATACACACTCTATATGGGGCAATTTGGAGAACTCCATTGACTTGATCCATGTTTTTGGACTGTGGGAGGAAACCGGAGAACCCGGAGGAAACCCACAAGGACACGGGGAGAACATGGAAACTCCACCCAGATGGGGATTCGAACCTGGACTCCCTAGTGCTGAGAGTAGAACATGCCAACCTTAAAGCCACCGGGTTGCCCCATTTTCGGTATTTACACGGTATATTTATAAATAATGGCTCTTTTTTGGCACCTCAGCGTCTGAATCAGGAGGCTCAGATGAAGGAGGCAGAGAAACGGGGCGAGGCGGCGCTGAAGGAGGCCCGGCTCCGCATACAGGAGCTCGAGGAGGCCCTCCAGCAGGCGAAGCGGGACATGACGCTGCAGGTGCGCGAGTACCAGTCGCTCATGAACATTAAACTTGCCCTGGACATCGAGATCGCCACCTACAGGAAACTTCTGGAAGGAGAGGAAAGCAGGTAGGAAACCATTTGAGACAACCAGACAGACAGACAGACACTATATGGGGCAATTTAGCGCAGCCAATTCAAATTTAATCCATGATTTTTGGACTGTAGAAGGATACCAGAGAACCCGGAGGAAACCCACATGGTCACAGGAGTTATTATTACTACACCACCATGGATTTATGGTATCCAACCAACTAACCAACTGTTATCTTCCACTTTATCCTCTATTAGGGTCCATCCAGGGGGGCATTTTGGAGAACTCAATTGACCTTGATCCATGTTTTTGGACTGTGGGAGGAAACCGGAGAACCCGGAGGAAACCCACGCGGACACGGGGAGAACATGGAAACTTCACCCAGAACATGGAGCATAGGCTCCCCATGCCAATCCAGGGGAGAACGTCTCGGGAGCTGGGCAGATACACCCAGGACAGGGCACCAATCTATCACTGGGCACACACTCACTCACACAAACACACTCTATATGGGGCAATTTGTATCCTACACCTAAACATTGACTGCTCTGCAGCTTCGTACACAACAAACTGTGTATCTGACACCTTTCAATCAGAACCATCAGAACCATCTATCAGAAGGTCCAGCCTTCACTCCCCTCCTGCATCACTGATCCTCAGTCGATCCTCCCACCGGTTCCCCACTGTTCTTTACTTGAATCACTTTTGCAGAAGTCAGAATTTTGGAACTGACTCCGCAGTGACCTTCAGAGTTCATGTTTGGTCATGTGTCCTCAATCCGTAGCATGTGAGCCAGATGAACATGAGGAACGTGGACCGGATCTGGGCCTGAATCCTTCTGCCATTTGCTATTTGGGATGTTTTTTGCAGTGGTGTAGTGGTTAGCATGTTCTCCTCTCAGCACTAGGGATTCCAGGTTCAAATCCCAATCTGGGTGGAGATTCCATGTTCTCCCCGTGTCCACCTGGGTTTTATCGGGGTTCTCCGGTTTCCTCCCACAGTCCAAAAACATGGATGTAAGGTCAATTAAGTGTTCTAAATTCACCCAAAATAGTGTGTGTGTGCCCAGAGATGGATTGGCACCCTGTCCTGGGTGTATCTGCCCAGCAAACAAAACGTTCTCCTCTGGATGGCATGGGAACAGCAATTGGATGAGATGTTCCATCCATCCGTCCATTATCTTCCACTTTATCCTCTACTAGGGGTTCCCCATGCCCATCCAGGGAAGGACGTTTCAGGCGCTGGGCAGATACACCCAGGACAGGGCGCCAATCTATCACTGGGCACACACTCACTCACACAGACACACTCTATATGGGGCAATTTGGAGAATTCAATTGACCCCCCCCCCCCCCCCCCCCCCCCCCCCCCCCCCCCCCCCCCCCCCCCCCCCCCCCCCCCCCCCCCCCCCCCCCCCCCCCCCCCCCCCCCCCCCCCCCCCTTATCCTCTACTAGGGTCGGGGGGGGGGATTCCCAATGCCCATCTAGGGGCACGTTTTGGGCAATGGGCAGATATATCTATCACTGGGCGCACACACTCACTCACACAGACACACTCTATATGGGGCAATTTGGAGAACCCAATTGACTTGATCCATGTTTTTGGACTGTGGGAGGAAACCGGAGAACCTGGAGGAAACCCACGCGGACACGGGGAGAACATGGAAACTCCACCAGATGGGGATTCGAACCTGGACACCCAAGCGCTGAGAGGAGAACATGCCAACCACTAAGCCAGCGTGCTGCCTGGATGAGATGTTATTTAATTTTCATTGTGTTTTTAGAGTGGAGCGTGGAATCCACACAGTGAGCGTCTCCAGACAGACCTGTAAGTCCCCACATCCATTTCTCTGCCCCGTTTATCTTGCACTTCGTTAATCAGCATCCCTTAATCACCGTGCTTTGTTTTACAGCCTCTACATCTCAGACTCTTCTGCAGAAAAGCAGCATCTTCTAAAACCACGGCGCTCATTGGAGAATCAGCGTCCCGAATGACGGAGGTACAGCAACGGTCCAGGGCAACAAATCAGAAGGATCACCAAGCAAGAGCCCTTCACAGCTGCACAATTGATCATTACTAATCAATAGGTTCATAGATCAGTCCTATCTGGTGCTGAAATGCACAGAATCGGGGTTCTAATTCCGACAGCATCAACAATAAAGTCTTTCGGGACACATCCTCGTCTTGTATTTGTGGTCTGTAACATCTTCATTTCGTCAATGTTTAAAAGAAAGATCACCAGTACTGAGACACTAGAGGGACCCATCGAGGGTCCACCCATCAAGGAGGTCGGTCAGATTGTGACGATGTACTGTTGTAAAAAGCGCGACATAACTTGAACTTGAACTAACTTCAAACAGAAGGCGGCAAGGTTTTAAAATATTCAAATATTTACCCCCATCATTAAAACCATGGTATCTGCAGTGCCTTTTAATAACACATCATTTTAATAACCAGTCGTTTGTGATGCTGTAGAGATCTGGACTCGACCCAATCGGTTCCTCCAAGATGAAAGGATGATCACAGAGCTCTCGATGAGGCCGATGCAAATCGTTAGGTAAATGAGAGGAGCTGCCTGAAGTTGCGACAACCGATGCAAAGCAACGCAGATAAATCGCCTGATATCTGACGGCTGCTGCCGAGGGTGCAGGGCCGAGGGCGCACAGATACTAAATTTCAAGAACTTAAAAGGCAACAATTAGGGTCCTAACTTCCACCCTGAGCAAGGCGTGTCACGATGATCTATACCATCTTACCCCCCGCCAACAGTCTCCACCTATTTAACGCTTCTTCTGGCTGCGTTGTTTAAATAGCAATGATGCATGTGAATACATCTACCCCACTGGGAACTGAGGTGTGTTCAGCAGTGGCGGCTGATGTCAGGAACTGCCTATCTATCGAACACCACTGAACACTGAATAGAACTGAACACTATTAAACCTGACTGCATTTGTACAGAGAATCAGATCCACAGTCTACACTATACTGTGGTTCTCATTTACACTCATGAGAACCTCATGGAGCAGCGCATTGAGTCCAGGTAGCTGCACCACTGAAATAGCAACCCGCCAAAGTCAGAGCGCCATCTGGCTCTTAAAGGGAACGACAAAAGACACGCTGATTGGTTAATTGCATGTTACGGCCAAAACACACCCATGAAGAATTAAGAATGATGTTACTTTAGGTTACCTCCCACAGGTTTAGGTTACCAGGTGCACCGGTGACTGAAAACAAGAAGATTTAAGAAGACTCAAGAAAAATTTTATTATCATTAATATTACATTGTTAAATAAGATAGTAACGAAATTATGGGTCACGGACCCCGATTACCCTGTTATTTAAATTTAAATTTTGAAGAAGAAAATGTGAAATATGATATAGTATATCACTTTAAATATATAAAACAAATATAGAATATTTAACTATAAATATAATATATAAATATATGTATATACAGTATATAAAAATAAATTTGAGAATATATATATATATACACACTATATATAAAAGTAGTAGACGCCAACAGTCAGACGTTGGTCGCTATCTCGGTGGTGGATCATCAACACAGACGTGTGTTCAACACCACAGAACACTGTATAGAACTCAACACTATTAAACCTGACTGCATTTGTACAGAGAATCAGATCCACAGTCTACACTATACTGTGGTTCTCATTCACACTCATGAGAACCTCATGGAGCAGCGCATTGAGTCCAGGTAGCTGCACCGCTTAAATAGCAACCCGCCAAAGTCAGAGCGCCACCTGGCTCTTAAAGGGAACGACAAAAAACACGCTGATTGGTTTATTGCACGTTACCCCCAAAACACACTGGAATGAATGGTGCAAGCCATATGTTTTCTGTTGTTATGACAACAGACACACTGACACGCCTTAAATCTTGCTAAAGATCGCTAAAATAGGACCCTCGGTGTTAAATGTTTCATTTTAACTGATTACATCATATAAATGGAACCCTTCGGCAAAATAGCTCAGCGACGGTTAGTATTCTGAAGCTACTTCATTTAAAGAGAATGTGGACATAGATGGTTTGTTCTCTAGCTACAAAGATCACAATGACATAGAGTTACGAGTTACGCATTGCTGCGATGATAGGTTAAGATGCATCTGTAATTTGTTCCACCTGCGAATGCACCTGCAGGCAAATATCGTTCCCAGGTGCGAGAGTGTATAAGTTCAGCTCTTTGCTAGAAGGAAAAAAAAAAAAAAAAAAAAAAGTATATATATATATATATATATTCATTCATTCATTCATTCCCGCTTATCCTCTATTAGGGTCGTGGTGGGGTTCCCCATGCCCATCCAGGGGAGAACGTCTCGGGCGCTGGGCAGATAGACCCAGGACAGGGCGCCAATCCATCGCTGGGCACACACTCACTCACACACACACACTCTATATGGGGCAATTTTGAGAATTCGATTAACTTGATCCATGTTTTTGGACTGTGGGAGGAAACCGGAGAACCCGGAGGAAACCCACGCAGACACGGGGAGGACATGGAAACTCCACCCAGATGGGGATTCGAACCAGGAATCCTCAGCGCTGAGAGGCGAACATGCTAACCACTAAGCCACCGCTCTGCCTATATATATATATATTTATTTTTTTTATTTTTTTTCTTTTCTTCATACAGGTGCCACCATCATGGTTGGCATGTTCTCCTCTCAGCACTAGGGATTCCCGGTTCGAATTCCAATCTGGGCGGAGTTTCCATGTTCTTCCCGTGTCTGCGTGGGTTTCCTCTGGGTTCTCCGGTTTCCTCCCACAGTCCAAAAATATGGATCAAGGTCAAGTGAATTCTCCAAATTGCCCCATATAGAGTGTTTGCCCAGCATTAGATTGGCGCCCTGTCCTGGGTGTATCTACCCAGCGCCCAAAACGTTCTCCCCTGGATGGGCATTGGGAACCCCCCCCTGACCCTAGTAGAGGATAAAGCAGAAGATAATGGATGGATGGATGGATGGATGGATGGTGCCACTATCATAGACACTCAGGGTTTGGGGTTTAGGGCTTGCAGTCTGAAGGTTGGTGGTTCAAACCAAAGTTGCCAGTGTGGGTCTTGGAGGAAAGCCTTTAACCCTCATGTATCATGACTGACCCTGTGCGCCGACCTCAAACATAATGTTGTGATACTTTAAACTTCAACTGACTTTGTGCAATGTAATGTAATTGGCTCATGTGCAGTGCAGAAGTGCCGTATCTCGCCAGATGGATCTCATCTCATATCATCTCATCTCGTGGTGGTTCCCCATGCCCATACAAAGGAGTACGCTGGGGCGTTGGGTAGATATACCCAGGGCGGGGCACCAATCCATCACTGGGCACACAGTCTTTCCCACACTATGCAGTGACAGCCAATTCACCTTGAATCCATGTTTTTTGGACTGTGGGGGGAAAGTGGAGAACCCGGAGAAAACCCATGTTGACATGGGAGAAGATGGAAACTCTACCCGTACTGCCCTGTTGTATAGTTATAGTGTTTAGTGGTATATAGTATAGTGGTTTATGGTTAAGGTTTGGGCAAATGTGGAAGGAGGGTATATTTTTAGAAGTATGCGGACACCCATGTTTCTAAAAGTCACCAACAATTCACCAAATGCATTTAGTTTATTCGTTTCATTTATTATAACTTTAAAAACACCATATTTAATGTAGAGTTTAAAAGCGTCAATAGAGCTTCATCTCCAACTTCCCACAATTCACAGAAAATGCTGCCTTAGTCATTCCAGTGAGGCATCATCAATAAAAGACTGTGCAGTTGGTCACCAAGGCGAGGCACACGTCCGGGACATGTCCGTACGCCAGTCTGCAGTCTTTCTTTGGGAACACAATACGCATCCATTGATGAAGTTGTGTCTCATTGTGCGCTGCTCTAATTACAATATTACTGAATTTAGGGTTTGTCTTTCCTTCCCTCAATCGAGGTCATTAAATATCATTAGGGATCAGAGTGCGAGAAGACGATGTACAGACACCGTCCCACTACGCAAGAACAGGACACGTCTTTTAATTCACACCAACGTTTAATTCCTCAAATAACCAGACGCTGCTTCTACATGCAGGCAGGAGGTTTAAAAGTGACTCGCAGGAGTAAGTCTTGCCATAGCACGTCCTATTTCAGGGGTGTCAAAGTCAGATCCTGGGGGTTGGGTGTGTCGGACCAAAAAAAATGTTTGTTACACACACACACACATTGTGGCCACCTAAGCAGCATATTTATATTCAATGGTCCTGTGTACGAACATGCTGCATGAGTGAGATTATATATATCGACTGCTTTGGAGCAAATGGGGCAAAAGTTATTCAAGTAGAGAGGAATACAATATCCAAATTCTTCACATTTCCATTTGTGGGCAGTGCAGTGATTGTAGGGAACGATGGTGACACACATTTGCCTTCGGCGTTACACCCTGTTCCAAAGGCTCCACCTGAAATAACCCAACCTGTCATCAGTGGTGGTGGTGGAGTGAGATTGTGCACTCTGTTTTATTTCTACTCTCTTCTTTGCAAAACAAGCTTCAACAGGTCTAATCCCTCCATCAGCAGCACTGACAGAAACCTACAGGATTAACAAGTGGGGCATTTCACTGTTCTCCCCGATTAAAATACATCTAATGGCATTTTGCGTTGGATTGTCAGTGACTCCGCCCAAATGGTAGCGCATTCCAGATTGGTCTCGTAGTAGGTTCTGGTTCTGAGATTTGGCCTGCAATCATGCGTGGCCTGTTCAACTAAGCAGAGGTGGACGGTGTGGGCGAAGTGTCCGCTGCTACACATGGTGCAAAGAAATTT
>JAFMOD010001287.1:35998-55862 GCA_019802435.1 Corydoras maculifer | reverse complement strand
GACTCGTTTCCCCAGAATTTCTACTAAATCGACTTGGACATACCCACGCCCTCCCCCCTAAGACTCTGGATACCTCGGGTGGGTGTAACTTGCAGTAAACAAAAAAAATCAGGTCTTTCAACTCGGTCCTCGCCCACATTCTCACAACCTGCAAACTTTCAGCGAAACAGCCCTTAAGTGCATGAAACCAAAGAATCCCCTGCCTTTAAGACCTTTCCCTGCTGTTCGGTGTTATTATGCAACTACAGAATATCTTTATTGAGTTGAGAGTTGGTCTGTTGTTTTTCTTCTAATGAGTGTGCATTCCAGGATTTTCTGAAAAGTCATGACTCCATAATAAATTTTCAATAATTTATGTCCAGCTTAAGATATTTAAATGGCACCTGACGGCCTCTTGGGTTGTGCTATGCTGCAGAACAGATTAATGCTCCCTACAGAACTCACACGTCTCTTTAAATAAAGGCTTGTAACCTGGGAGAAGTAGCTATTTACCAAAAATGCGGCACACCTGCAGGACCTGGAGGGGTGTGTAAATTAGCCGCAGTGAAAGTGCTACGTGACACATTCTAGCCGGAGATGAACAAAGGGAGCACAGCGAGACGCAATGAGGCGTTGGCCATCCATTCCATCCATCCATTATCTCCCGCTTTATCCTCTAGTAGTGTCGCGGGGGGGTTCCCTATGCCCATCCAGGGGAGAATGTTTCGGGCGCTGGGCAGACAGACCCAGGACAGGACGCCAATCTATCACTGGGCACACACTCCCTCACACATACACACTCTATATGGGGCAATTTGGAGAATTCAATTGACTTGATCCATGTTTTTGAGGAAACCCACGCGGACACGGGGAGAACATGGAAACTCCACCCAGATGGGGATTCGAACCGAGAATCCCTAGTGCTGAGAGGAGAACATGCCAACCACTAAGCCTCCGTGATGAGGCGTTGTATATATTGTTATTTCATAAGTTTTATAAAGTCATTCCACACAGTTTACGGACTTGACGTTAATCAAAGCTGACACAGCTTTAGCCGCAGGACCGGCGGGTTCTGCATGCGGCGGGCGGGTGCTGCACTGTGTGCAGAAGTCACTTGCAGAACTGCATGTTGAACATACCTGCAGATTACAAACTACAATCGTCAGGATTCTCACACGCTGTAGGTGTTATTAGCCGCCTGTCGCCATGACGATGTCCTTCAGAACTGTATATGGAGAGGTGTGTGTAGTTTAGTCAAGTCCAATTATGGACACGCCCCCTTCTGGCCTTCCATTGTCTATTTCCTCCACTTACCATATAGATGGACTTTGTAGTTTTATAATTACAGACTGTAGTCCAGATCAGATCTTACCTCAAGTGGAGGAGTTTAAGGTTTTCGGGGTCTTGTTCATGAGTGATGGTAAGATGGAGCGTGAGATTGACAGACGGATGGGGGCGGGGTCAGCAGTGATGTGGACCCCATATGAGGACTAGAGAGAAGTCACAGGGAAAGGTAAACAATAAAATCTCCGCTGATTAAGGGAGAAATTTAGTCCAAGAAAGGGTCCCAAACTTAACAAACTCCTAATATACCTCACCGTCTCTAGTTTTAAGACATAAATAATGTCTCTATTCAGTGGAATATTTTAAAAAAATGATCTGTAGAGCGGCGGCACGGTGGCTTGGTGGTTGGCACGTTCTCATGTCTCAGGCGTGACATCCATTCAGTTCCAACCAGAGAACCCGGAGAACCGGAGAACCCGGAGGAAACCCACGCGGACACGTGGAGAACATGGAAACTCCACCCAGATCGGGATTCAAACCTGGTGCCTCGGCGCTGAGAGGCGGATGTGTTGAAGGCTTGGTGGCTTAGTGGTTGGCATGTTCTCCTGGGGATTCCCAGTTTCCATGTTCTCCCCGTGTCCGCGTGGGTTTCCTCCGGGTTCTCCGGTTTCCTCCCACAGTCCAAAAACATGGATCAAGGTCAATTCATTCATTCATCCATTATCTTCCACTTTATCCTATACTAAGGTGGGGGGGGGGGGGGGGGGGTTCCCCCATGCCCATCCAGGGGAGAACGTTTCGGGCACTGGGCAGATACACCCAGGACAGAGTGCCTATCTAGCACCCCACCCAGATTGGGATTGGAACCGGGAATCCCTAGCACTGAGAGGCGACCAGATTCAGGGATCTGGTTTCCATGTCCTCGCCGTGTCCGTGTGGGTTTCCTCCGGGTTCTCCGGTTTCCTCCCACAGTCCAAAAACATGGATCAAGGTCAATTTATTCATTCATCCATTATCTTCCCCTTTATCCTCTATTAAGGTCGCGGGGGGGAGGTTCCCCCATGCCCATCCAGGAGAGAATGTTTCGGGTGCTGGGCAGATACACCCAGGACAGGGTGCCAATCTATCACCCCACCCAGATTGGGTTTCGAACCGGGAATCCCTAGCACTGAGAGGTGACCGGATTCAGGGATCTGGTTTCCATGTCCTCGCCGTGTCCGTGTGGGTTTCCTCCGGGTTCTCCGGTTTCCTCCCACAGTCCAAGAACATGGATCAAGGTCAATTGAATTCCTTCAAATTGCCCCATATAGAGTGTGAGATAATGGGTGGATTTTTGGGTTCTTTAATTTAGTTGAGTCAGCTTTAATTCAGTGGAATATTACAGAAATGATCTGCAGTGCGGGTTGGAGAACGCTCTCGCTGTGGATGTGTTATATAACAGCTACTACTCTTCAAATAGTTGTCTGACAGAACTCATCATGTGATTGCACACAGGCCTGAAGGCAGCGTCCTGATGTAGTGAGTAAAAATACCAGGTTGGAGGATCGGCGTGTTACCAGAAATAACAGCCGCAGTCCGTTGGAGGTCTTTTGTTGTCAGTTGGAATGTTAAAAACGCACGACTTCATCCGAAACTTATCGTCTATCTGTACGATAAATCAAACCTGCACTCAACGCAATCACAGCCATGTCTGAGTATTATGATTCTCAACTCGAGTGAACAGCATCTTTAAAGATTTACAGTGTTGGAACTGAATGGATGTCTCGCCTGAGACATTTCTGTGGAAGGTTTGTATGTTCTCTCTGGAAATCTAACACTGGGCACACACACAGACAGACGCACCCACTATATGGGGCAATTCAGAGCAGCCAATGTACCTTGAATCCATGTTATTGGACTGTGGGAGGAGACCGGAGAACCCGGAGGAAACCCATGCGGAACGAACCCACGGGGAGAACATGGAAATTCAAACTGGGAATTCCAAGGAGAACATGCCAACCACAAAACCACCGAGCGGGCAACACATCCGCCCGAGGCTCCAGGTTCGAATCCTGATCTAGGTGGAGTTTCCATGATCTCCCAGTGTCCGCATGGGTTTCCTCCGGGTTCTCCGGTTTCCTCCCATAGTCCAATAACATAAATTCAATGTACATTGGCTGCTCTCAATTGCCCCATATAGAGTGTGTCTATCTGTGTGTGTGCCCAGAGTTAGATTTCCAGGGAGAACATACAAACTTTACACAGAAATGTCTCAGGCGTGACATCCATTCATTTCCAACCAGAGAACCCGGAGAACTGGAGAACCCGGAGGAAACCCACGCGGACACGTGGAGAACATGGAAACTCCACCCAGATCGGGATTCAAACCTGGAGCCTCGGCGCTGAGAGGCGGACGTGTTGAAGGCTTGGTGGCTTAGTGGTTGGCATGTTCTCCTGGGGATTCCCAGTTCGAATCCCAATATAGGTGGAGTTTCCATGTTCTTCCCGTGTCCGTGTGGGTTTCCTCCGGGTTCTCCGGTTTACTCCCACAGTCCAAAAACATGGATCAAGGATAATTTGATTCTCCAAATTGCCCCATATAGAGTGTGTGTGTGTGAGTGAGTGTGTGTCCAGTGATAGATTGGCGCTCTGTCCTGGGTGTATCTGCCCAGCGCCCGAAACGTTCTCCTCTGGATGGGCATGGGGAACCCTGATCAGAAGTCTGATAATTCATTAAAACTAATCAATAGTAATTAATAGTCGCTGTGTATTAAATGGCTGCATTTGCAAAAATTTGTGTGCGAAACACACTCCCGGCCACACACACACACACACACACACACACACACACACACACACACACACACACACACACACACCCACCTGACTGCAAATGCATGCACGCACACAAATGCACACGCCCATTTGTGCAAAACACACCGTTACCCCACCCCACCCCACCCCACCCCCATCACCCCCGTACACATGCACACATGTACACATGTACACACACATATAGATTCACACACAAACACACACTCCCACAACACAGAACAGGTTCCGCTCTCGCACATCTCCTTTGTATCCAGCAATTCGGGTGGGGGGGCACTTAACACCTCCTCCCTTTCAGCACTGGGGATCCAGGTTCGAATCCCAATTTAGGTGGAGTTTCCATGTTCTCCCCTCTGTTCTCTGGTTTCCTTTCCACAGTCCAGAAACATGAATTCAAGGTGAATTGGCTGCTCTAAAATGCCCTTAAATGCCCTTGGGTGACACAGTGGCTTAGTGGTGGAGTGTCTGGGGGACCCAGGTTCAAATCAAGTTTCCATTTTCGTCCTGTGTCTGCATTCTCCAGTTTCCATCCACAATACAAAAACATATATTTAAGGTAAATTGGCTGCTTTAAATTGCCCCATCCAAATTGACCATATATAGTGTGTGTCTGTGTGAGTGAGTGTGTGCCCAGTGATAAATTGGCGTCCAGTCCTGGGTGTATCTATCCGGCGCCCAAAATGTTCTCCCCTGGATGGGGACCCCCCCCCCCCCACCGTGACCCTAATAGAGGATAAAGCGGAAAATAATGGATGGATGGAATACAGGTCACATGACACACACAATCTGTACATGGCTGTCCTACACTGTTGATGCTGCCCCGCCGCTCAAGGAGGATGAGTCAGGGGACTGAGCCTCGGTCCTCACAAGGTTCCTTCCTTAAAATAACAACATAACAGGACTTTTTGTCTTGCCACTGTCGCTTCGGCTTGCTCTTTAGGGGTTTAAAGGCTTTTAACTCTGTAAAGCTGCTTTGTGACGATGTACTGTTGTAAAAAGCGCGACATAAATAAATTACTTAAACTATGAGACATTCATTCATTCATTATCTCCTGCTTTATCCTCTATTAGGGTCGAGGGGGGTTCCCCATGCCCATCCAGGGGAGAATGTTTCGGGCGCTGGGCAGATAGACCCAGGAGGGCGCCAATCCATCACTGGGCAGACACTCACTCACACAGACACACTCTATATGGGGCAATTTTGAGAATTTAATTGACTTGATCCATGTTTTTGGACTGTGGGAGGAAACCGGAGAACCCGGAGAAAACCCACGCAGACACGGGGAGAACATGGAAACTCCACCCAGATGGGGATTGGAACCGGGAATCCCTAGCGCTGAGAGGCGAACGTGCCAACCACTAAGCCACCGTGCCCCCCCTAACTATGAGACAGCACATGTCAAAATTGGACAGCTTTTAAAGTCTGCTTACGCAACGTTACATATTACATGTGATTACAGTAAACAACAGTGTTTGTCTTACATCTGCATTAAGCAAACTTGGGACGAACACCAGGACAAGTATACGGTTGTGTAAATAGGAACCAACCCTTGGTGTAATAGCGGCCTCCGTGTGATACCTCCAGAAGCCATGCATCAGGGGGAGGAAATGGCAAAGCCCACGAGGACGGAGACATGTAATTAAAACAGGTCTTCGCACTAACGTGTCATTTGAACTCCCAGGAGAAAAGCCAGTGGGTGGTTCGCACTATTTGAGTTATGTAAGCAAGTCAGTGTGTTGCCAGTTGGTGCAATTTGTATTTGGTGTCATTAACTGGTGGCCTCTTGGGTGGAGCTCCAGTCTGCATAGCATTATGACAGGCACTCCATCAATCACTATGAGTTCTACATTCACAAATCACAACTCAAGAGCGGAAATAGCCACTTGAACGGTGATCTATTTCTACTTTCCAAACAATGGCACCTAATCAGGGATCAGTGCCATTAACTGACCCTCTGTGTTAACAGGAAACACGGGTTCTCGTTGTTCTGTTGCCATGGGTCCACTTCGAGGTTCAGCGAACATTTGCACTATATGTTTGTACATAAGCCCATGATGTTCCCAGTTCGAATCCCAATCTGGGTGGAGTTTCCATGTCCTCCCATGTCCGCGTGGGTTTCCTCCGGGTTCTCCGGTTTCCTCCCACAGCTCAAAAACATGGATGAAGATCAATTGAATTCTCCAAATTGCCCCATATAGAGTGTGTGTGTTTGAGTGAGTGTGTGCCCAGTGATAGATTGGCGCCCTGGCCTGGCTGTATCTGCCCAGCGTCTGAAACATCCCCTGGATGGGCATGGGGAACCACCCCGTGACCCTAGTAGAGGATAAAGCAGGAGATAATGAATGAATGGATGGATGTATGCAACAATGACTTCTGCATATAAGCCATGCAGTTCAGGTTTATTGCCCCGTCCCTCCCATGTGCATCAGATAAAGAGATGAATGGGTGTATCTGCCCAGCGCCCGAAACGATCTCACCTGGATGGGCATGGAGAACCCCCCCCCCTCCCCCCCGTGACCCTAATAGAGGATAAAGCGGAAGATAATGGATGGATGGATGTTTGTTACAGTAACTTCTGCACATAAGCCGTGCTCACGCACTTCAGGTTTATTGCCCCGTCCCTCCCATGTGCATCAAATAAAGAGATGAATGGCACGCAATGCTGCCTTTTGGGAAAGTGCTGGATGTTCAGTTCAGAGTGATTCATGAGCCTTTGATACCTCTTTTGCCACCACCACAGCATCCAAAAAGCCTCCAGCATACTGGTTGCCCCTCCCTGTTTGTGTGTGCCAAATCGTCCAGAGCCATCTGAGCCAGTTCGACCAGATTTCAACAGGCTGTCAGTCTCATCCTCCCCCACCCTACCCCCCAGCCCACCCCCCACTCCACCCGACTCCCATTCCCAAGTGAACAAACAAGCTTTTAAAGCCCCTGAACCAACCCCCCCACCCCGTGAACACTCAGCCATGCTCCTTGGTTGTTGCGTTTAGCCTTAAATGAACTATCATTCTAATTCCATAAGAAACCGCCGTATTTAAATCCACTCTGTGATCTGGTTTGCAGCAGCACTGCAATCTACGCAGTGTGTGTGTGTGTGTGTGTGTGTGTGTGTGTGTGTGTGTGTGTGTGTGAGGGAGACAGATTTTTTTTGTATCGGGAGTAAAGTTACCGTAATAACTGTATGTCGGCTGTAAACAGCAGCTTCTCAGCTTGCAGAAACCGTCAGAATTTTTCTAAAGGCCCAAACTTTTGCAGAGTTACGGTATTTCAAATCAAAACCTTATTAAAAGTCTCATCTGCGACGGACTCGTAAAACAGATTCATGCTTTTCTGCTGAAGCTCAGGTTCATTTATTCAAAATGTTTTAGCCAAAAACATCATTTATTAAACTGAATGTGCTCTCATGTATGTGTGAATGAGTGAGTGTGTGACCAGTGATAGATTGGCACCCTGTCCTGGGTGTATCTGCCCAGCACCCTAATATATAGGATAAAGCGGAAGATAATGGATAAATAACTAATAAATGGTCAAACAAAATGAACGTAAAAGCAGTTTGAAAAATGTTTCAATACACTCATGAAAGGGCAATTTTTAAAGAGGACAGAGGGGGAAGAAGGGATCTGGGTTAAAGCCCTTGGCGCAGGGCATTACATTTTCATCCGACATGCGATTTGGTTAACTAGCGAAGTATCAATGAGGTTCTTTGGACCTGAGAACCGAGTGACAACAAAGCTCTTCGCAGCAGTTGAGCAATTCCGAACAGTAGCCTTGCTATTTAGTGGACAGTGGCATCAGACGCTCTGCAGATTTAGGAGATCTTTTGGGGCTGAGTCACTCTGGGAGTCCTGACAGTAATTCCAGGCAGAGGGTAAACAGTGCTTGGATGAAAGCTCACTGTGTTACTCTGTACAGGAAGTCATCCCCTCCTACGCAGAACCGTTGCTAGGGCTGCAAAACACCAAGCACGGATAAAGTAAAGTAGCCAAAATGTATGACTCCTTAATTATAGGACAAGTCGAAAAATGCTTACTGCCCCCTCCCACTGTTTCTCTTTATCTTTCTAACTTTAAATCAGAGTAAATCACACACACAGACATATATATATATATATTGGGCAGCACGGTGGCTTAGTGGTTGGCATGTTCTCCTCTCAGCCCTTGGGATTCCCAGTTCGAATCCCCATCTGGGTGGAGTTTCCATTTTCTCTCTGTGTCCGTGTGGGTTTCCTCCGGGTTCTCCGGTTTCCTCCCACAGTCCAAAAACATGGATCAAGTCAATTGAGTTCTCCAAATTGCCCCATATAGAGTGTGTTTGTGTGAGTGAGTGTGTTCGCAGTACGTAGTGTGTTCGCAGATTGACGTCCTGTCTTGGGTGTATCTGCCCAGCGCCCAAAATATTCTTCCCTGGATGGGCATGGGGAACCCCCCGCGACCCTTATAGAGGATAAAGCAGAAGATAATGGATAAAAAAAAATAAACTAAAATAAAAAAATATATATATATATGTATATATATATATATATATATATGTTAGTGGTTTAGTGGTTTAGCATGTTCTCCTCTCAGCACTAGGGATTCCCAGTTCGAATCCCCATCTGGTTGGAGTTTCCATGTTCTCCCCGTGTCTGCGTGGGTTTAATTCAATTGATTTCTCCAAATTGCCCCATATAGAGTGTGTATGCGTGCGTGTCTGTGTGAGTGAGTGCCCAGCGATGGATTGGCGCCCTGTCCTGGGTCTATCTGCCCAGCCCGAAATGTTCTCCCCTGGATGGGCATGGGGAACCCCCCCCCCCACAACCCTATTAGAGGATAAAGTGGAAGATAATGAATGAAAAATTATATATATATATATATATATATATATGTATATATTTATATTTATATAAATAATTCATGGTATACGTTTAGAATCTAATATCTCAGCACTTAATACTGGAGCATTAAAGTTCTTTCACACGATTCCAGCAAACGAATCACCTTTTGTGCAAGAAGGCAACACCCATGATCTCACACAAAGCTCGGATTGTACTGAGCAGCTTGAAAGAATTTGTGAGGTGTCAGCAGAGCGATGTAGTGTCAATCTAGTATTTCTCTTCGCATAGCTGGACTAATTAGAAAGCTGCAGAGAGTTACGAAAGAACTTTCACGCCGCTTTTGTTTGCGCGGCTGTTGGCTTTGCAGTGAATGGGCACTCCTGCTGGTGTAAGTAATCAGTCATCAGTCAGCCACTGTCTACATAAATAATGTCACTCTAAACCGACACTTCAGCCGACTGTTGCGCCCAACAAGTGATTATGAAAAAAAAATACATCATTGGGTATGAAAATGTTCACTCATCAGTTTTCATCCATCCATTATCTTCTGCTTTATCCTCTTTATCCTCTATATATATATATATAAATATATGGGCGGCACGGTGGCTTAGTGGGTAGCACGTTCGCCTCTCAGCACTAGGGATTCCTGGTTCGAATCCCTATCTGGGTGGAGTTTCCATGTTCTCCCCGTGTCTGCGTGGGTTTCCTCCGGGTTCTCCGGTTTCCTCCCGCAGTCCAAAAACATGGATCAAGTTAATTGAATTCTCAAAATTGCCCTCTATAGAGTGTGTCTGCGTGAGTGAGTGTGCGCCCAGCGATGGATTGGCGCCCTGTCCTGGGTCTGTCTGCCCGGTGCCCGGGGCGTTCTCCCCTGGATGGGCATGGGGAACCCCACTGCGACCCTAATAGAGGATAAGCGGGAGATAATGAATGAATGAATATATATATATATCGCTGGGCACACGCTTACTCACACACCCACACTCTTTATATGGGGCAATTTGGAGAATTCAACTGACCTTGATCCATGTTTTTGGACTTTGGAAGGAAACTGGAGAACCCAGAGGACACGGGGGGAACATGGAAACTCGAACCAGGAATCCCCAAGCGCTGAGAGGAGAACATGCCAACCACTAAGCCACCGGGCCGCCCCATCACTAACCGTCCATCCCTCCATTATCTCCCGCTTTATGCTCTACTAGGGTCACGGGGGAAGGGGGGGGTTCTCCATGCCCATCCAGGGGAGAATGTTTCGGTCGCTGGGCAGATAGACCCAGGACAGGACACCAATCTATCACTGAACACACACTTACACTCACAGACACACTTGGAGGGCAATTTGGAGAATTCACTTGACCTTGATCCATGTCTTTAGACTGTGGGAGGAAACCGGAGAACCCAGAGGAAACCCACGTGGATACGGGGAGAACATGGAAACTCCACCCAGATGGGGATTCAGACCGGAAATCCCTAGTGGTGAGAGGCGAACATGCCAACCCCTAAAACACCGTGCCCAGTGTTGATTAGCACCTTGTCCTGGGTCTATCTGCCCAGCACCTGAAATGTTCTCCCCTGGATGGGTATGGGGAACCCCCCGCGACCCTAATAGAGGATAAATCGGAAAATAATGGATGGATGGAAGCCCAAGATGGATGTACTGTATGTTCTTAAAAAGTGTTGGGGGGGTTCCCCATGCCCATCCAGGGGAGGACGCTGGGCAGAAAGACCCAGGACAGGACGCCAATCCATCACTGGGCACACACTCACTCACACAGACACACTCTATATGGGGCAATTTGGAGAACTCAATTGACTTGATCCATGTTTTTGGACTGTGGGAGAAAACCGGAGAACCCGGAGGAAACCAACGTGGACACGGGGAGAACATGGAAACCAGATCCCTGAGTCTGAGAAGTTAGCTTTGCTAATGGTGGTAGCTTACATATGAATAACTCCGCCATTCGAAGATTTCCAGAATCTTTGGGAATTTTAAAAACACTTCATAGCTACTTAATAAAAAAACACTCATTTTAATGATTTTCACCTCCCACTATGGGCCCACTACTGGTTTTTTTTTGCTGTGTGGTGTTTGTAACAACCTGGTTAACTGCGTTTTCATCCAGGTGCGTAAAACGTTTTAATAATAGCTCGCTTTTCCAACAAACAATAGGGCAGTTACCTCCGAACTGTTGTGTTGATCTTAATAAAACACTTTTCAACCCATGATTAGAGGATTTAGTTTCGAGAGTAAATGCCAGAGAAAACCCGGAGTGGCAGAATGAGGTATTCAGGCTTTGCTGTACTTGTTGATGCTCGTTCCTGTTAATCGGTTAGAGGGACACGCCTCAATATTTCATTTTTATATTGCTTTTATCTCTCAGATTTAGAGCCGATCTATTGCTGTAAGGTATAAACTATAACCGGTCGTACCTGAGCTCGGGATCATGTGGAAAATATCAGGCCATACCATCTTACGAAACAACTTTGAAGATGTGTAAACTCCATTTATTATTATTATTCAATTTAATACTGTATAACAATAATATATACTTATGTACATATTACATATTATGTCAATAGGGTGTGGTAGCTCAGTGGTTGGGGCGTTGGGCTATCAACCTAAAGGTTGGTGGTTCAAACCCCAGGTGCACTGAAGTTACCAATGTGGGTCCTTGAGTAAGACCCTTAACACTCATTGCTCCAAATTGTGATGAACCCTGTGCTCACCTTGTAAGTCGCTTTGGACAAAAGCGTCCAATAAATGACCAAATGTAATGGAAATGTAATGTCCGTAGGGTGTGGTAACTCAGTGGTTGGGGCGTTGGGCTATCAACCTAAAGCGTGATAGCCCCACTGAAGTTGCCATTGTGGATCCTTGAGTAAGACCCTTAACCCTCATTGCTGCAGGGATGTTGTGATGAACCCTGTGTTCACCTTGTAAGTCACTTTGGATAAAAGCGTCCAATAAATGACCAAATGTGATGGAAATGTAATGTCCGTAGGGTGTGGTAGCTCAGTGGTTGGGGCGTTGGGCTATCAACCTAAAGGTTGGGGGTTCAAACCCCAGGTCCACTGAAGTTACCAATGTGGGTTCTTGAGTAAGACCCTTAACCCTCATTGCTGCAGGGATGTTGTGATGAACCCTGTGTTCACCTTGTAAGTCGCTTTGGATAAAAGCGTCCAATAAGTGACCATGGCCGTAGGGCGTGGTAGCTCAGTGGTCAGGGCGTTGGGTTATCAATCTGAAAGTTGGGGGTTCAAATCCCAGGTCCACTGAGTTACCAATGTGGGTCCTTGAGCAAGACCCTTAACCCTCATTGCTGCAGGGATGTTGTGATGAACCCTGTGTTCACCTTGTAAGTCGCTTTGGATAAAAGCGTCCAATAAATGACCAAATGTAATGGAAATGTAAATAATAATAAACCTGTATAGATTTTCGGTTTGGTTTTTAGGAAATCTTTGCATTCTCTCCATAGTGTCTGTTTTACATGCTGTTATTGGCCCACATCCAGAAGCTCACATCACCTCGGGGAACCCATAAGTCATTCTCCATTGATTCCCTCAACGTCGGGCTTGTCCAAGCACATGCCTCATAATCTGTGATATGTAGTAACTTGCTTCAGACCAAGGCGGGGCAATAGTTTAGACTCAGAGAGAAACCTAGAATTCCTTGCAATAACATATATTTCTCTCTGGTGCATGTAGTAGTTTGATGGTTTTATAAATATAAACAACCAACATTTAGGGAATTAGAACCACAGACTGCAAAAAAAGTCTGCAGAAGTAATATTAGTTGATATTAAGTTATATAATTATATAATATATAATTATCCAATCATCCATCCATTATCTTCTGCTTTATCCTCAATTAGAATCGCGGGAGGGGGGGGAGGTTCCCATGCCCATCCAGAGGAGAACGTTTCGGGTGCTGGGAAGATACACCCAGGACAGGATGCCAATCTATCACTGGGCACACACTCGCTCACACACACACTCTATATGGGGCAATTTGGAGAACTCAATTGACATGACCCACGCCGACACGGGGAGAATATGGAAACTCCACCCAGATTGGGATTTGAACCGGAAATCCCTAGTGCTGAGAGGAGAACATGCCAACCACTATATAGAGGAAATTTAAAGCAGCCACTTCACCTTGAATCCATGGACTGTGGACTGTGGGAGGAAACCGGAGAACCCGGAGGAAACCCACACGGACACGGGGAGAACATGGAAACTCCACCCAGATGGGGATTCGAACCTGCCCCCCCCCCCCCCCCCCCCCCCCCCCCCCCCCCCCCCCCCCCCCCCCCCCCCCCCCCCCCCCCCCCCCCCCCCCCCCCCCCCCCCCCCCCCCCCCCCCCGCTCCCTGTCATTCTGACTGAAGGGCAAAGCAAGAAATTCCATAACGACGTCCACATCTGCAGAGTGAGTGTAGAATTTCAAATGTTTACTCCGTACTATTACCCCTAATAATCTTTACAATGGCATAATCAAGAGCGGCACAGTGGCTTAGTGGTTGGCATGTTCTCCTCTCAGCACTAGGGATTCCCGGTTCCAATCCCTATCTGGGTGGAGTTTCCATGTTCTCCCCGTGTCCACGTGGGTTTCCTCCGGGTTCTCCGGTTTCCTCCCACAGCCCAAAAACATGGATCAAGGTCAATTGAGTTCTCCAAATTGCCCCATATAGAGTGTGTGTGTGTGAGTGAGTGTGTGTCCAGTGATAGATTGGCACCCTGTCCTGGGTGTATCTGTCCAGCGCCCGAAACGTTCTCCTCTGGATGGGCATGAAGACCCTAATAGAGGATAAAGTGGAAGATAATGAATGAATGATGATGATGATGATGAAGATGATGATTATAAAAATAAATAGAAATAATAATAATAATAATAATAATAATAATAATAATAATATAAAAAAGGATAATAAATAATATTAAGGTGAAGTGGCTGCTTCAAATTTCGTCTACATAGTGTGTGTGTGCGGGGTGGCACGGTGGCTTAGTGTTTGGTATGTTCTTCCCGTTTCCATGTTCTCCCCGTGTCTGCATGGTTTTCCTCTGGGTTTCCCGGTTTCCTCCCGCAGTCCAAAAACATGGATTCAAGTTGAAGTGGCTGCTTTAAATTTCCTCTATATAGTGTGTGTATGCGAGGCGGCACGGTGGCTTAGTGGTTAGCATGTTCTCCTCTCAGCACTAGGGATTCCCGGTTCAAATCCCCATCTGGGTGGAGTTTCCATGTTCTCCCCATGTCGGCGTGGGTTTCCTCCTGGTTCTCCGGTTTCCTCCCACAGTCCAAAAACATAGATTTAAGGTGAAGTGGCTGCTTTAAACTTCCTCTATATAGTGGTTGACATGTTCTCCTCTTAGCACTAGGGATTCATGGTTCGAATCCCAATCTGGGTGGAGTTTCCATGTTCTCCCCGTGTCTGCGTGGGTTTCCTCCCACAGTTCAAAAACATGGATCAA
This sequence comes from Corydoras maculifer, assembly GCA_019802435.1. Classification (NCBI taxonomy): domain Eukaryota; kingdom Metazoa; phylum Chordata; class Actinopteri; order Siluriformes; family Callichthyidae; genus Corydoras; species Corydoras maculifer. Next base: position 41,506 of record JAFMOD010001287.1, on the reverse strand, counting down.
GTCAATTAAGTTCTCCAAATTGCCCCATATAGAGTGTGTCTGTGTGAGTGAGTGTGTGCCCAGCAATGGATTGGCGCCCTGTCCTGGGTGTATCTGCCCAGCGCCCGAAACGTTTTCCCCTGGATGGGCATGGGGAACCCCACCGCGACCCTAATAGAGGATAAAGCGGAAGATAATGAATGAATGGATAGATGGATGGCATAATCAATACATTTAGATCTTTAAACACATATGTTAGTGTGTTTTATGTATGTACGCTTCATTTAAGCATTGTGTGAACTTTGCATTGTGCAGCCGCACACTTCTGACTTTATTGTACTGTAGGGATTTGATTGACTGAACCGCTCCTTTAAGGAGTAGCCGTTTGTGAGCCTTTTGTTCGCTTGCATGTTTAATTTGGCAGCTGGTGTGACATCATTATATCCCTCATCGATTTTGGATGCAATAGGATGGATATTCTCAGAATTAGGAATGAAATTGTAGGCTTGTTGCTTCACTTAATCCCATTACAAACTGATTTTACATCAGTACTTTATTTTTTCCCTGCAAATTTCCCCAACAGCAAAATGATTCTGGCCCAGATCCAGTCCACATACCCTATTTTTATCCGCCCCACATTCCGCATAGCTTTACCACATTTGGGTGAGATGTGGGCTACATATGCCGCAGACTAGGGCCACGCATCCACCATAAGTGAGCTGCTTATAGTCTCTGTAATGATTGGGAAACATATTATAAACTAATTAAGGCCTGAGAAGTCCACCCGTACGTTTTCTGGTCCAGATCCGGCCCATCCATCCATCCATCCATTATCTTCTGCTTTATCCTCTACTAGGGTTGCGGGGGGGTTCCCCATGCCCATTCAGGGGAGAACGTTTCGGGCGCTGGGCAGATAGACCCAGGACAGGACAATCTATCGCTGGACACACACTCACTCACACAAACACACTCTATATGGGGCAATTTGGAGAATTCAACTGACCATGATCCATGTTTTTTGGACTGTGGAGAACCCGGAGGAAACCCACACGGACACGGGGAGAACATGGAAACTCCACCCAGATCGGTATTAGAATTTTAATACAAACTATTTGTTGTATTATTAATCTAACATTAGGATCTATGGGCAGCATGATGGCTTAGTGGTTGGCATGTTCTCCTCTCAGCACTAGGGATTCCCAGTTCGAATCCCAATCTGGGTGGCGTTTCCATGTTCCATCCTTGTCTGTGTGGGTTTCCTCCGGGTTCTCCGGTTTCCTCCCGTAGTCCAAAAACATGGATTCAAGGTGAAGTGACTGCTTTAAATTTCCTCTATATAGTGTGTGTGCGGGGCGGTACGGTGGCTTAGTGTTTAGCATGTTCTCCTATCAGCACTAGGGATTCCCGGTTCGAATCCTAATCTGAGTGGAGTTTCCATGTTCTCCCCATGTCCGCATGGGTTTCCTCCGGGTTCTCCGGTTTCCTCCCACAGTCCAAAAACATGGATCAAGGTCAATTGAATTCTCCAAATTGCCCCATATTGAGTGTGTCTGTGTGAGTGAGTGTGTGCCCAGTGATAGATTGGCGCCCTGTCCTGGGTGTATCTTCCCAGCGCACGAGACGTTCTTCCCTGGATGGGCATGGGCAACCCCCCCCCCCCGTGCGATCCTAGTGGAGGATAAAGCAGAAGATAATGGATGGATGGATAGAATCTATGGTATTTGTCTGGTTTTTGATAAGTCTGTGACCGGTATGTCACCATGGGATCCTCTGGGTTAACATCCAGATAATGAACTGACGGATTAGACTGTGAGCTAAAGCATAAGCCAGAGCTCGCTCAGAGGGCTAAGGAAAGATTACATTACCTCAGTCTTAGTCACTAGCACAGCTTATTCATTACCTACACGCTGCATAAGCTACAAAGCTGCCGGTGTTCAGCTCATATCTCTAACGTCATTCATTGATCTCCCTTATGAATTAAACCATCCACAGCAATCTTCACGCTGAAAGTTGTATATTATACATCATATAACACACCCAAGAGTGTTAATGTCAATAATAACTGCGCATTTTAATATACAGTACAGGTCAAAAGTTTGGACACGCCCCCTTTATGCTCCATTGTGTATTATGTTGACTTACCATAAAGATGGACTTTGTAGTTTTATAACTACAAACTGTAGTCCATCTGTTTTTGTTAGTCCCCCGTTGAGTTAATGTTCTCTATTGGTCAGGATCATTACAGATCATATATGAATTTGAAATTTGTGTGTGATGCATTTAAGATAAGAAGTGCTCAATTGTTCTAGATTTTAAAAAAAAGAGTGAGAGGTATGAAGTATAGTATATATATAGGGCGGCACGGTGGCTTAGTGATTAGCACGTTCGCCTCGCCACGTTCGCACTAGGGATTCCCGGTTCCCCATCTGGGTGGATTTTCCATGTTCTCCCCGTGTCTGCGTGGGTTTCCTCCGGGTTCTCCGGTTTCCTCCCACAGTCCAAAAACATTGATCAAGTCAATTGAGTTCTCCAAATTGCCCCATATAAAGTGTGTCTGCGTGAGTGAGTGTGTGTCCAGTGATAGATTGGCGTCCTGTCCTGGGTGTATCTGCCCAGCGCCCGAGACGTTCTCCCCTGGATGGGCATGGGAACCCCCCCCCACCGCGACCCTAATAGAGGATAAAGCGGAAGATAATGAATGAATGAAAGAACATATATAGTAAGAGTATACGGCCTTACAGCAAAAATGTTCTAAGGCTCCGAATGGAAATTCATTGTCCTTAAGTGATCAGAGAACTCCATATATACATATATATATATATATATATATATATAGGGTGGCATGGTGGTTTCCATGTTCTCCCCGTGTCTGCGTGGGTTTCCTCCGGGTCCTCCAGGTTCCTTCCACAGTCTAAAAACATTGATTAAGTCAATTGAGTTTTCAAAATTGCCCCATATAGAGTGTGTCTGTGTGAGTAAGTGTGTGCCCAGTGATAGATTGGCACCCTGTCCTGGGTGTATCTGCCCAGCGCCCGAGACGTTCTCCCCTGGATGGGCATGGGGAACCCCACTGCGACCCTAATAGAGGATAAAGCAGAAGATAATGAATGAGTGAATATATATATAGGACACTGTGCTATCCCATGTGTCAATCACATGATCACATGATCAAGCTTACAGCACTGTCATGGTGGTAAAAGTGGGCGTTACTTTTGTGGGGTAATTTATGTAGAGTCATATATATATATAGGGTGGCACGGTGGCTTAGTGGTTAGCATGTTCTCCTCTCAGCACTAGGGATTCCCGGTTCGAATCCCCATCTGGGTGGAGTTTCCATGTTCTCCCCGTGTCTGCGTGGGTTTCCTCCGGGTTCTCCGTTTTCCTCCCACAGTCCAAAAACATGGATCAAGTCAATTGAATTCTCAAAATTGCCCCATATAGAGTGTGTCTGTGTAAGTGAGTGTGTGCCCAGCGATAGATTGGCGCCCTGTCCTGGGTCTACCTGCCCAGCGCCCGGGACGTCCTCCCCTGGATGGGCATGGGGAACCCCACCGCGACCCTAATAGAGGATAAGCGGGAGATAATGAATGAATGAATATATATATATATAACCCTCATACAATCCACTCCAAACCCCATTCCCAATCACGTACACCGCTCTGATCTGCCTCCTGCACGACCGAGAAGACAGCCCGTCATCTGTCACACATATAGGTGTGGTGGATTGCAGCGACTCCTGGCTCGTAAATCCTGAAACAAATGACCACATCATTTAGTTAAAGGAGCGAATGCTGCACAACCAGACTCAAAAAGACCACGACCGGCGGCGTTTCTGCTGCAGGCGCTGCCCCGTGGGTTCATATATCTAATTGGGAATTCCTTTAATTGTTCGAATTGTCTACATAATTTGGTCGGGAGGATTTGAAGGCAAAGTTATGCCGTGCTAAGACGCAAGTATGCGTTGCTTTCATTTACTGCAGGTGAAAATAGCAACCATGAATCATTAAATTCATTATTTAAAGGATTTTCTCGAACTTTGATATTCACATCGTAACATAATGACTTACAAGGAAACGCTCGCCATTCGTTTAATGTCCCTTGGAGTTCAATTGACGTTCATCTGGGGTTGGATTAGGGTTTTATGAAGATTACTGTACTTATTATATACAGACCTAGTCAAGTCTTATCTTTATGGCCCTCGCTTGAGGACTGTGCACAGAAGAGGAGACATGAAGACAAAGTGTCTTCCTGGAAGCATTTAATTGTCCAAAGTGCAATAACCCCCACAGGAAACATGGTGGGAATGATGGTGCCCACATGCTTAAAGACCCACAGTATTAATTATGTATTGATTATTGGATTAATCCCCACGACACACCCACACTTACAATTCCACAAGTCTGTTATTAAGACATAGTGCTTCATGGTGTTTTCTCAGAATATGTTTCGAGTCTTCGAGGACACTTGGTGCTTTTCACTCCTCTTTATAAGTTCGGGACTGATGATGTGACATCCACTTTCAGAATTTGCGAGGATGTAGGGGAATTCATTTTTGCGGCTACCTGCGAAATGTTTGCCGCCAGAGAAACAGATCCACTCGTCTACTATCATCAGCAGAGAGACTGATAGGAAAGGAAATGTGTGTGTGTCTGTGTGTGTGTGTGTGTGGGTCTGTGTGTGTGTTGTGATTGTGATTCCTTCCAGAGATCACAGGATTTCTGCTGAAGACATTCATGCTTAGTTGATTTATTTAAGGTTTCATGTCGAGACAACACATCACTGGGCGGTTTTCCAGGAATGGTCACAAACCATACAGGCATAGGGGCATCTTAGTATTTTCGAAGGTTTCTTTTGTTCGGTTCTCACTTTGGGTGAATAAAAGTCCTTTTTGCATGTTCTCCTTGTGCCAGGTGCTCCAATTTCCTTCCATATTCCAAAGACATGAAAATAAAGGAAAATAAAGGAAATTGGAGCACCTGGCACAAGGAGAACATGCAAAAAGGACTTTTAATCACCCAAAGTGAGAAGCAAATGTGTAAGTGGGGGGTTCCAAAAACCAAGGCTCCGTATAGAGATTCATTTTCCTTTAGTGATCAAGCAGCATCAACAGTGTAGGACAGAAAATGCACAGATTATATATATATTCATTCATTCATTATCTCCTGCGGGGGGGGGGTTCCCCATGCCCATCCAGGGGAGAAAGTTTTGGGCGCTGGGCAGAGAGCCACAGGACAGGATGCCAATCTATCACTGGACACACACTCACTCACACAGACACACTCTATATGGGGCAATTTGGAGAAATCAATTGACTTGATCCATGTTTTTGGACTGTGGGAGGAAACCGGAAAACCCGGAGGAAACCCACGTGGACACGGGGAGAACATGGAAACTCCACCCAGATGGGGATTCGAACCGGGAATCTCTAGTGCTGAGAGATGAATGTGCTAACCATTAAGCCAATGTGCTGCCCTATATATATATATATATCCATTATCTTCTGCTTTATCCTCTATTAGGGTTGCGCGG
>JAFMOD010001287.1:2508-29743 GCA_019802435.1 Corydoras maculifer | reverse complement strand
ATTGCAGCAAAAGGTGGTTCCACAAAGTATTGACTCAGGGAAAAGGGGGCTGAATAATTTTGCACATCGCACTTTTCAGTTTTTTATTTGTAAAAAAATTGTTGATTCATGTATAACTTTCATTCCACTTCACAATTGTATACCACTTTGTGTTGGTCTTTCACATTAAATTCCAGTGAAATATATTTATGTTTGTGGTTGTAATGTGACAAAATATGGAAAAGTTCAAGGGGTATGAACACTTTTGCAACGCACTGTAGCTGGGCGGCACGGTGCCTTAGTGGTTTAGCACATTCGCCTCTCAGCGCTATGGATTCCTGGTTCGAATCCCCATCTGGGTGGAGTTTCCATGTTCTCCCCGTGTCCGCGTGGGTTTACTCCGGGTTCTCCGGTTTCCTCCCACAGTCCAAAAACATGGATCAAGTCAATTGAATTCTCCAAATTGCCCCATATAGAGTGTGTGTGTGTGTGTGTGAGTGAGTGTGTGCCCAGCGATGGATTGGCGCCCTGTCCTGGGTGTATCTGCCCAGCGCCCGAGACGTTCTCCCCTGGATGGGCATGGGGAACCCCACCGCGACCCTAATAGAGGATAAAGCGGGAGATAATGAATGAATGAATGTATATATATATATATATATTTATATATAGTGGGGTGGCATGGTGGCTTAGTGGTTGGCATGTTCTCCTCTCAGCGCTGGGGATTCCCGGTTCGAATCCCCATCTGGGTGGAGTATCCATGTTCTCCCCGTGTCTGCGTGGGTTTCCTCCGGGTTCTCCGGTTTCCTCCCACAGTCCAAAAACATGGATCAAGTTAATCGAATTCTCAAAATTGCTCCATATAGGGTGTGTCTGTGTGAGTGAGTGTGTGCCCAGCGATGGATTGGCGCCCTGTCCTGGGTCTATCTGCCCAGCGCCTGGGATGTTCTCCCCTGGATGGGCATGGGGAACCCCACCACGACCCTAATAGAGGATAAAAGCGGGAGATAATGAATGAATGAATATATATATATTTATATATAGTAGGGTGGCACGGTGGCTTAGTGGTTGGCATGTTCTCCTCTCAGTGCTAGGGATTCCTGGTTCAAATCCCAATTTGGGTGGAGTTTCCATGTTCTCCCCAAGTCCGCATGGCTTTCCTCCGGGTTCTCCGGTTTCACAGTCTAAAAACATGGATCAAGGTCAACTGAGTTCTCCAAAATGGATCTTTGGATTCTATGGATGAGAATCATAGCAAAAATGACCAATAGAGTGTCCAAGAGTCAGACCTAACTGGACAGCGTGCACACACACACATACACACACACACACACACACACACACACACACACACACACACACACACACACCTACGTACATATATACAGTACATATATAAATATAAATATATAATATATATCGATAAATATAAGGATGATTAAAGTCCTGGTAAGTCAACAACATAAATGGAAGTCTATGTAATATGCATAAATGCATAAAACTAGTGTGTGTTTGTGTGTGTGTGTGTGTGTTGTGTTATGTAAATTGCATGTTCTCACAATGTAGGTAAGTTAAATAATGTGGCCTTTCACAACCAAACAGAGACTGCAGGACGAGCTATACGACTTCAGCAGATCAATAATGTTATGCAGGATCCCTGCATAACATTAGGAACTTAAAAAGCTCCTTATATGGAGATGTTTATAGTAAGACGGCTCTACTGGATGGATCTGATCGGCGGCTTTCTTTCCTCGTTACACCTTAAAAAAAAAGCCCTGAAGTCATCCGTCCAATCTGCACTGTGTGGAAGCGTCAGCTGTTTTAAAACCATGCGCATGAGAACACAGTTTACAAATAAAGGGTTATAGGGTGACCATATTTTCATTTGGGAAAACCAGGACACCCCGACTGTGGCATGCACTCACTTAACATAGGCCCACGTAATCCTACAATAACACGATGTTTACTGTTGGTTTATTAAAAATGCCTTTCAGTAAAAATTCATTATCCTTCCATCCATTATCTTCTGCTTTATCCTCTATTAGGGTCGTGGTGGTGGGGGGGGGTTTCCCATGCCATCCAGGGGAGAACGTTTCGGGCGCTGGGCAGACACACCCAGGACAGGGCGCCAACCTATCCATGTGTATAGTTTTCCAGTTTTTAGTTTTTCCATTTGTTAAATGTCTCTACATGGCTGTCCTACATTGTTGTTGCTGCCTGGCCGCTCAAGGAGGATGAGTCCCTCCCAAGTCTTGGTCCTCCCAAGGTTTCTTCCTTGAGTAACAACATAAAAGGGATTTTTTTTCTTGCCACTGTCGCTTCGGCTTGCTCTTTGGGGGTTTAAAGGCTTTTCATTCTGTAAAGCTGCTTTGTGACGATGTACTGTTGTAAAAAGCGCGACATAAATAAATAACTTCAACTTGAACTTGTGTCTGTGTGTGCCCAGTGATAGATTGGCGTCCTGTCCTGGGTGTATCTGCCCAGCGCCCGAAACGTTCTCCCCTGGATGGGCATGGGGAACCCCCCTGCGACCCTGATAGAGGATAAAGTGGAAGATAATATGGAATTTTATTTGCTGAGAACAGTGCCGTATTTTTGTTGTCTGTTTACTGTCTGTGTTCCTGACTCCCGTATAGTGGGTTTTTGGGCTTAGTGCCAACGTGAGGCTTAACTAAACCAACAGCCCAAAGCTAAACTGTCAATAAACCAGCTTACTAAAGACAAGGTGGGGAAGGGGGGTGTAAATTCATATGCTAACTTAATCCGGCGTTCTCAGTTATGTCAAGCATGCAAACTGCAATCTACTGCTGGCTCCACCAAACACAAGAATGCTGACTGAAGTAAACCTCTGAACCTCGAGGTGGACTATTGATTCATACATGATGATTATCAGGCAGGAAGCAGAACTGCTGGATTTGCATGTAGGAAATATAAAAACATAACATTGTTTTATTATTAGAAATATTACATGATGCAGTGGGTGTGGCTTCATGAACACAACGAATAGAGTAATTCATTAAAAGAAAGGAAAGTGTATATATATATATATATATATATATTGTGGGGCAGCACTAGGGATTCCCAGTTCGAATCCCAATCTGGGTGGAGTTTCCGTGTTCTCCCCGTGTCCGCATGGGTTTCCTCCGGGTTCTCCGGTTTCCTCCCACAGTCCAAAAACATGGATCAAGGTCAACTGAGTTCTCCAAAATGGATCTTTGGATTCTATGGATCAGAATCATAGCAAACTGACCAATAGAGTGTCCAAGAGTCGGACCTAACTGGACAGCGTGCACACACACACATACACACACACACACACACACACACACACACACACACACACACCTACGTACATATATACAGTACATATATAAATATAAATATATAATATATATCAATAAATATAAGGATGATTACAGTCCTGGTAAGTCAACAACATAAATGGAAGTCTATGTAATATGCATAAATGCATAATACTAGTGAGTGTGTGTGTGTGTGTGTGTGTGTGTGTGTGTGTGTGTGTGTGTGTTGTGTTATGTAAATTGCATGTTAGTTCTCACAATGTAGGTAAGTTAAATCATGTTGCATGGTTATAGTAATGGTTAGCTCATGATTAGATTATGGTTAGGGTGAGGTTCTGGTAAATGGCAAGTAGAATCTGTGGGTTAGGAAGCTCTACAAAATGAATGGAAGTCTATGTAAACTCCTTACATGATGTATAAACAACCGTGTGTGTGTGTGTGTGTGTGTTATTTCTTTATTGTGGATGTGATTATCTTTTTTATTTTACCTGAACTCAACATTGCAGGTGCAGTTACATTCTACACGCAGTGTGTAGAGTACTGTAGTAACAAACCATAAAGCATGTTCTTCTGTTTGCATATTTACAGAATCGTAAAGCTTCAATAAAACCCTGAAGAATCGCCCCAGTTGACGTTTAACTCCTGATTTCAATAGATCAGAATCAGAATCAGAATCAGAATCAGGCTTTATTGGCCAAGTATGCTTACACATACAAGGATACACATACACATCCAAAATTTGTCCTTGGTTAGTAGCTCATGGAGCACTTTAAAGTGACATTACAGTACAATAACCTGACATTACAGAAGTAACGACCTCGTCCACACACACTCTCACTCTCACACACACACGCACAGGCACACCTGTCATCCTCATCCGCACACACATATGCGCGTGCACACACACACACACACACACACACACACACACACACACACACACGCACACCCATGAACAGACACACCTAACATGTGCAAATTGTGTATTTCAAAAATAAGGTGCTAGTGCACAGTAAAAATACAGTACTGAGTTAAATAGATCTAATATAAATATAAATATGGATAACACTGTCACTGGAAATTAAAGGTAGGATCTCTGCATTGTAACCAGGGACCTAAAGGAATGTTCTTGTAATTGGGTGTGGAAAGGATCGAGATTGAGTGTTGATATATGTGGAATTTGTGACTTCGCCGGACACCTGGTTGAACAACATTGCACTCTTTGGCAAACCTGTGTTGGTTGTTAATCTTTTGTTCATTTGCATGTTTTCATTTGCATATAGTGTTTAAGGTCCTACCACCTTAACTAATTATTATTATTTTTGCTGCGGTTGGTTTTAGAAGGTGTGCAGCTCGAGAAGAATTCTGATTATCTAAATGATCGTCGTACGGTGATGGATGAATTAATTCTGTATGCAGTGTGCTCGAAACCTCGATTTGCATCATAATATTTCTAAGAACTGGTGTTAGGAAATAGTGGGCGGCACGGTGGCTTAGTGGTTGGCATGTTCGCCTCTCAGCACTAGGGATTCCCAGTTCGAATCCCATGCTGGGTGGGGTTTCCATGTTCTCCCCGTGTCCGCGTGGGTTTCCTCCAGGTTCTTCGGTTTCCTCCCACAGTCCAAAAACATGGATCAAGTCAATTGAATTCTTCAAATTGCCCCATATAGTAGAGTGTGTATGTGTGAGTGAGTGTGTGTGTCCAGTGATGGATTGGCGACGTGATGGAGACGTTCTCCTCCGGATGGGCATGGGGACCCCCCCGCGACCCTAGTATAGGATAAAGCAGATGATAAAGGTGAATGGATATTTCTAAGAACTGATATTAGGATTTATGATGTAAGGCATTTTGCAGTGTGCATAATAAATTAAAGTGTTGGAAATGTAACACGCTGGGGCTTTTAACCTTTTTTGATAACCTTTCAACCTACGGTGTAGTTGAGGCACATTCCGGCTGTTCGTGGTTGGTTCGGCTTTTTTAAAAATGTACCCTCGAAACCTCAGGCACGATTCAGTAAATGTTCAAATAAATGATTTAGTATCATAACAAACTGAGAGATCTGAATCAATAATGACACCGAGATTATTTACAGATGAGCTGGGTCTAATTAAAGAGTTATCAAGGTTTAACAGAGTGTTAGAAGCTTTGTTAATTTTGTCCTTGGGTCCAACTATCAGAAACTCTGTTTTATCAGAATTTCGCAGTAGGAAGTTTTTTGACATTCATTCATTCATTATCTTCCGCTTATCCTCTATTAGGGTCGCGGTGGGGTTCCCCATGCCCATCCAGGGGAGAACGTCTCGGGCGCTGGGCAGATAGACCCAGGACAGGGCGCCAATCCATCGCTGGGCACACACTCCCTCACACAGACACACTCTATAGGGGGCAATTTTGAGAATTCAATTAACTTGATCCATGTTTTTGGACTGTGGGAGGAAACCGGAGAATCCGGAGGAAACCCACGCTGACACGGGGAGAACATGGAAACTCCACCCAGATAGGGATTCGAACCAGGAATCCCTAGTGCTGAGAGGCGAACGTGCTAACCACTAAGCCACCATGCCGCCCAGTTTTTTGACATCCATATTTTAATATCTGGGATGCAGTCCTCAAGCTTACTGACTGAACGAGCATCATTAGGGTTAGCTGAAACATATAACTGTGTATCATCTGCATATGAGTGGAAACTGATTCCATGTTTACGAATAATTGATCCCAATGGAAGCATATATAATGCAAATAGGAGTGGACCCAGAACTGACCCTTGTGGGACACCATATTTAACTTTAGCAAGAACGAAAGATTTGCAGTAACGTTGCACTCCATTCCTCCGGAGGTTGAAGAAGCTTCTAGATATCTAAATATCGTACTGATGTGGACCGGTTCTGGCTAAGACTACATTACATTTACATTCAGATTTGGTTATTTAAACGACGCGTTGGGATAAAATATCCCGATATCCCAATGATTATCATGCAGGAAGCTGAACTATATACTATTTTTAGTAGGAAATAAAAAAAACGTAACACTGTTTTATTATTACAAATATTACATAAAAACACTGTTTAAAGGAATTTATATATATATATCTGTCCATCCATTATCTTCCGCTTTATCCTCTATTAGGGTTGTGGGTGGGGTTCCCCATGCCCATCCAGGGGAAAACTTTCGGGCGCTGGGTAGATACACCTAGGACAGGGTAAGAATCTATCGCTGGGCACACACTCACTTACACAGACACACTCTATATGGGGCAATTTGGAGAACTCAGTTGACTTGATCCATGTTTTTGGACTGTGGGAGGAAACCGGAGAACCCTGAGGAAACCCACATGGACACGGGGAGAACATGGAAACTCCACCCAGATGGGGATTCGAACCGGGAATCCCTAGTGCTGAGAGGAGAACATTCATTCATTCATTCATTATCTCCTGCTTTATCCTCTATTAGGGTCGTGGTGGGGTTCCCCATGCCCATCCAGGGGAGAACGTCTCAGGCGCTGGGCAGATAGACCCAGGACAGGGCGCCAATCCATCGCTGGGCACACACTCACTCACACAGATACACTCTATATGGGGCAATTTTGAGAATTCAATTAACTTGAGGCGGCACGGTGGCTTAGTGGTTAGCACGTTCGCCTCTCAGCACTAGGGATTCCCGGTTCGAATCCCCATCTGGGTGAAGTTTCCATGTTCTCCCCGTTTCTGCGTGGGTTTCCTCCGGGTTCTCCGGTTTCCTCCCACAGTCCAAAAACATGGATCAAGTTAATTGAATTTTTAAAAAATTGCCCCCTATAGAGTGTGTCTGTGTGAGTGAGTGTGAGCCCAGCGATGGATTGGCGCCCTGTCCTGGGTCTATCTGCCCAGCGCCCGAGACGTTCTCCCCTGGATGGGCATGGGGAACCCCACCGCGACCCTAATAGAGGATAAGCGGGAGATAATGAATGAATGAATTAATTAACTTGATCCATGTTTTTAGACTGTGGGAGGAAACCGGAGAACCCGGAGGAAACCCACGCAGACACGGGGAGAACATGGAAACTCCACCCAGACAGGGGAGAGGCAAACACTTATTTAAAAAAATCAAAAGCCATAGACGGTCTTTAGGAAGCAACAACGCTGTTGACCAGCATTACAAACAAACTGCAAATACTGCATTGCATTAAATCCCATTACGACACGATCACATCAGGGACAGCCGACAGCCAGAGCGCCCATTAAAGTCAAAGTATCCCATGGACTCATGCATGCAACACCTTTATCACCCTGTATCATCATATAGACCCATTCCACCCGACAGCTGGAAACCAATAGGCACGTCTGCATGCTTTAGTAAAGGAGAAGCGATGATCTCACTGTAGGTGGGCAAGTTAGTCATTTACTCCACAAAGGCCCGGGGAGCCAGTCCAGGCTTGTAGCTTTATCCTGCATATCTGTTTAGTTGACAGGGTTCAGCCTGCAAGAAAAGGCTTGGCACTTGGTATTAATCAAACTTACAGGCTTTAAACGGGTGACTCAGTCTGGATATGTTCTCATTTTGTACTGTATTAGCGTCTGCCATGAATCCATCAAACGGTCATCATCAATAGCCGTGTCTCCGAAAATACATAAGTGCATGATATGCATAACTGATACTGTTTGTCCGGGGGTCATGTGATCACAGCAGCGTGTGTTTGCACTTGTGTGCGCATGACAGAGTGTCATTTCTGTCACATAGACGTATTGCACGATCATCACACTGGGTGTAGAGATGTGAAATGTAGGTTGGCGAAAGATATTATATTATAATTAAAAAAAAATTGTGAGCACGGTGGCTTAGTGGTTGGCATGTTCGCCTCTCAGCACTAGGGGTTCCCGGTTCGAATCCCTATCTGGGTGGAGTTTCCATGTTCTCCCCATGTCTGCGTGGGTTTCCTCCGGGTTCTCCGGTTTCCTCCCACAGTCCAAAAACATGGATCAAGTCAATTGAGTTCTCCAAATTGCCCCATATAGAGTGTGTTTGTCTGTGTAAGTGAGTGTGTGCCCAGTGATGGATTGGCGCCCTGTCCTGGGTCTATCTGCCCAGCGCCTGAAACAGTCTCCGTTGGATGGGCATGGGGAACCCCCCCCCCCCCACAACCCAAATATAGGATAAAGCGGAAGATAATGAATGAATGAATTAAATATGGGCAGCACGGTGGCTTAGTGGTTAGTATGTTCTCCTCTCAGCACTAGGGGTTCCCGGTTCGAATCCCCATCTGGGTGGAGTTTCCGTGTCCGCGTGGGTTTCCTCCGGGTTCTCCGGTTTCCTCCCACAGTCCAAAAACATGAATCAAGTCAATTGAGTTCTCCAAATTGCCCCATATAGAATGTGTGTGTGTGAGTGAGTGTGTGCCCAGCGATGGATTGGCGCCCTGTGCTGGGCGTATCTAGGGTTACGCCCGAAACGTTCTCCCCTGGATTGGCATACGGAACCCCCCCCCCCGACCCTAATAGAGGATAAAGTGGAAGATAATGGATGGATGGATAATAAAAAAACATATTGCATGCGATTGGAACCCCATAATGCTTCAGTTCGGCGATAAAGCAAAGCGCTGAATATGTGACGATGAATAAAACGGCATTTGTAACCAGAAACCGAGCGACCTCACAAATAATAGGTAGCGGCCACCACACCCGACTTCAGGGCCTGTACATACACCCCCACACACCCACACCCACACCTACACACGCCCAGATCTCCAACTACAAACAGGTATTGTGGGGAATACATAGATCTCCATTCATTGCATTGAGAATTAAGTATAACTGCAGTGATCATCATCCGACAACGTGGCTTTTTAGTTTTGTACTTGTGGTCCCAACATTGTGGCACAATCACAAAGAATTCCCAATCCTCTCTATAGGGGCAACCACTTCCTTGGAACTTTATACTGATTTTAGAACCTGATTTTCTGAATATCAGTATATTTGTTCTGGAAGTCATGCAGCCATCTATGACTGTATGCATGATTTCATGTGCATATTCCTTTAAATATAAAACCCTCTGTGAAAAAAAACAAAAAAAAAAAAACGGCTGGCCTTTTAACTCAGAACAGTTGTTTTCAGTCAGAGCTGAAACCAGGGCCACGTGGTTCCTGTTACGCACAGCCGTGTGCATGGAGAGCCTGATGTTCTTTAACAAAGATGATATACATCCATTATCTTCCGCTTTATCCTCTATTAGGGTCGTGGGGGGGGGGGGGGTTCCCCATGCCCATCCAGGGGAGAACGTTTCGGGCGCTGGGCAGATACACCCAGGACAGGACGCCAATCTATCACTGGGCACACACTCACTCACATAGACACACTCTATATGGGGCAATTTGGGAATTCAATTGACCTTGATCCATGTGATGATTCCAGGAGGTCATGGTGCAGGTAATGGATGCATTGTCCTATGCATTGCCCCAGCCCCTTCAGTGCGACACCCGTAAGGCTAGCTCTCACATGTGTGAAAACAGGGCCCACCAACATGCACAGACGTGAATGCCCCACCCTGATAATAACACGTGATCTAATGTCCCGGCCTTGACTGCAAGGCACCATGACCACAAATACTCTTTTATAAATAATAGACTTTTGGACTGTGGGAGGAAACAGGAGAACCCGGAGGAAACCCATGCGGACACGGGGAGAACATGGAAACTCCACCCAGGTTGGGAATCAAACCAGGAATCCCTAGCGCTGTGAGGAGAACATGCCAACCACTAAGCCACCGGAAAGATAAAGCCCCAAAGATAATATCCATCCATCCATTATCTTCCCCTTTATCCTTTATTAGGGTCGAGGGGGGTTTCCTATGCCCATCCAGGGGAGAACGTTTTGGGCGCTGGGCAGATACACCCAGGACAGGGCGCCAACCTATCGCTGGACACACTCACTCACACAGACGCACTCTATATGGGGCAATTTGGAGAACTCAATTGACTTGATCCATGTTTTTGACTGTGGGAGGAAACCAGAGAACCTGGAGGAAACCCACATGGACACAGGGAGAACATGGAAACTCCACCCAGATTGGGATTCGAACCGGGAATCTCTAGCACTGAGAGGAGAACATGCCAACCACTAAGCCACCATAAAGATAAAGCCCCAAAGATAATATCCAACCATTATCCTTCCCTTTATCCTCTACTAGAGTCACGGGGGGGGTTCCCCATGCCCATCCAGGAGAGAACGTTTCAGGTGCTGGGCAGATACACCCAGGACAGGATGTCAATCTATCACTGGGCACACACTCACTAACAAACACACTCTATATGGGGCAATTTGGAGAACTCAATTGACTTGATCCACATTTTTGGACTGTGGGAGGAAACCCACGCAGACACGGGGAGAACCTGGAAACTTCACCCAGATTGGGATTCGAACCGGGAACCCCTAGCGCTAAGAGGAGAACATGCCAACCACTAAGCCACTGTAAAGATAAAGCCCCAAATATTGATATGATTTAATATATTTGAATTCTTGCATTCTAATTCATTTTGCACCTCCATGCCTCCATCGTCCCGACGTCCGGCGCTCAGACTGACGGGAGCCTGACGGAAAAAGTCATTCATAAGTGAAAGAGGAGCGCTGTGCCCCACCCTGCAGAGCGGAGCAAGGGTGAACTCACACTCTCCTTCTGCTTGGCCTTTCTCCCAGCCAACCAGGCTCGAAGACGAAGAACCACCCATTGGCCTGCGTTTACTGCCACATTCCTTTTTTTTTTCTTCTTTTTTTGTTTTTTTCTTTTTTAATTTGCAGAAAAGCACCAGAGGAATTCAGATTCGCAGCTCCTGCTCTGCTCCTCTCTGCCTGTGCTTGTGGCAAAGCCCGAGGCAGGGTGTAACTCTTCTTATCTCTCCACTCTCACTCCATACCTGTTTGACAGGTAGGGTGTGTGTGAGAACAGGCTGCCCCACCCATACGCCGAGGATCGGATATAAGGCAGCGGCCAGCCACAGAGAAGCACACAGAGGGACTTCGACTCTCCTTTGTGAGCGACCTCCTGCTCCACTCCACTCCGCTCTCGAGCATTGCTCCAGCCCTCTCTTTGCTTTCTCCACAAGCCAGAAGGAAAAACCACCCACAGACACCATGGCAGCCAGAGTTACGAAGACCTTCTCCAGCCATTCGGCCTACTCCGTCCCCCATGGAGGCAGCCGAATGAGCATGTCCGGCTCTCGCCGCTCCGGTGCGGGTGGTGGCGGTGGCTTCGGTGGTGGCTACACCTTCAGCAGCGGCAGCAGTATGGGAGGAGGTATGGGTGTAGGCATTGGCGGAGGCCTCGGTGGAGGCTTCGGTTCAGGCTTCGGTGGAGGCATGGGTGGCGGTATGGGTGGCGGTATGGGTGGCGGTATGGGTGGAGGCATGGGGGGAGGCTTCGGTTCAGGCTTCGGCATGAGTGGCGGAGCCGGCATGATCCCCCCTCCGATCACTGCCGTGACGGTGAACCAGAGCCTCTTGGCTCCCCTGAACCTGGAGATCGACCCCACCATCCAGGCGGTGCGCACCCAGGAAAAGGAGCAGATCAAGACCCTCAACAACCGCTTCGCTTCCTTCATCGATAAGGTAAGGAGTCATTACATATTGATTATTGATTAGGTTTGATTGCTAAACAGATATCATATGGCGTGAGGTAAAATAAATAATACGCGGCATGTGATGTCATTACCGTTGCATTATTTAGATTAACCACTGTGGCAAACATGCTCGGATTCCTTAATTCCTTAAAAGTCTAAGATCCGTGGTTCTAAAGTTGATGGAACGTGGTGCAGTGTGTCCTACATTCCACTCTGACGTGTCCCCACTAAGGATTGGACAGTGTCCAGAGCAGTAACTGCAAGGCAGCCAATCGAATTCAGCTCTGGTTGCGGGATCCACCAATAAGCAGCTCCAAAAAGTGATGCTGTTATGCTGGGTTTGGAGATTAGGGGGGGGGGGGGGGGGGGGGGGGGGGGGGGGGGGGGGGGGGGGGGGGGGGGGGGGGGGGGGGGGGGGGGGGGGGGGGGGGGGGGGGGGGGGGGGGGGGGCACACACACACACACACACACACACACACACACACACACACACACACACACACACACACACACACACCCTGAATCATTTATTAGGGCAGTGTGTTTAAAGAATGAATATAGAAAAATACACGGAATGCATATATATATTATAATATATATATATATATTTTAAAATGTGTCCCCTAAGGGTTATGTGAGGTCAGCGGGTGGACATAGAGGCGTGGACATAATGAAAGACAGTAAAGTCGTAGTGAAGCCTGCAGTTGGAGGATTATTTGGGTGTGGTTGGTAAACCTTTGTGGATCATTTACAGCTCCATCTGCAGAGCGGTGCAAGTCTAGGCGTAGCCTAGGGCAGGAAGGCTTTTAAATGCCCCCCCTCCCCATCCTCTTACCTTCTAGAGTTCATAGTTTGCCTCATGGACACACCCTACTAGTGTACTCTTTCTTTCCTTCCCTGCCTCCCTGCCCCCTCCCTGCCTCCCTGCCCCCTCCCTGCTGCACCCCACCCTGCAGAAAAATGCGTGCCGGGATGACTCATGGCCATTTATGATTCCTGCAACAATAATCCAGGATAAAGAGCATGGGGGGGGGGGGGGGGCAAGCAGGAGGACAAAAGAGCCTTTTAATGCCATATTTTTAATGCCATATTTTAATGCCATATTTTTTAATGCCATATTTAGAATGCCAAATTTTAATGCCATATTTTTTAATGCCATATTTTAATGCCATATTTAGAATGCCATATTTTTAATGCCATATTTTTTAATGCCATATTTAGAATGCCATATTTTTAATGCCATATTTTTTAATGCCATATTTTAATGCCATATTTTTAATGCCATATTTTTAATGCCATATTTTTTAATGCCATATTTTAATGCCATATTTTTAATGCCATATTTTTTAATGCCATATTTTAATGCCATATTTTTTAATGCCATATTTTTTAATGCCATATTTTAATGCCATATTTTTAATGCCATATTTTTAATGCCATATTTTTTAATGCCATATTTTAATGCCATATTTTTAATGCCATATTTTTTAATGCCATATTTTAATGCCATATTTTTTAATGCCATATTTTTAATGCCATATTTTTAATGCCATATTTTTAATGCCATATTTTAATGCCATATTTTTTAATGCCATATTTTTTAATGCCATATTTTGAATGCCGCGTCCCTTCGAGCGATACGTCTTCCGTGCATGGTGTAGATCCAAAGTCATCCGGGTTCCATGTCTGTCCCCTAGGTGCGCTTCCTAGAGCAGCAGAACAAAATGCTGGAGACCAAGTGGAGCCTCCTGCAGGAACAGACCACCACCCGCTCCAACATCGACGCCATGTTCGAGGCCTACATCGCCAACCTGCGCCGGCAGCTGGACGGTCTGGGCAACGAGAAGATCAAGCTGGAGGGAGAGCTGAAGAACATGCAGGTTCTGGTCGAGGACTTCAAGAAGAAGTGAGTGCACGCACCAAAGAGTAAGAGACAGCGAAGGGTGGAGATGGGAGAGAACTCGAATGAACGGATTGTCTCTCTGCAGGTACGAGGATGAGATCAACAAGCGTGCGGCGGCTGAGAACGAGTTCGTCCTGCTGAAGAAGGTACGGACTGGTGGTGGTTTCTTCAAACGTACGTTCTTCCAGAACGAGAACCCAACTTACAGCTGATGTGTGTGTGCTTTAGGATGTCGATGCTGCCTACATGAATAAGATTGAGCTTGAGGCCAAGGTTGACGCTCTCCAGGACGAAATCAACTTCCTCAGGGCGGTCTACGAGGCGGTACGTGAGTCCATCCTTCGCTAGAACATGGCTAGAACATTTCAAACAGAACTCTAAAGTCCACCTTGTTTTGGCCCATGCAGGAGCTGAACGAGCTGCAGTCCCAGATCAAGGACACATCGGTCATCGTGGAGATGGACAACAGCAGAAACCTGGACATGGACGCCATTGTGGCTGAAGTGCGCGCACAGTACGAGGACATCGCCAACCGTAGCCGTGCCGAGGCCGAGAGCTGGTACAAGCAGAAGGTGGGAGACCCCGTCCACGTCCCCCCCGCCGGTTCCGCTTCCACTTCAGTTCCACTATCAGTACTTAAAACGGTGTCCGTGTCCTGTCTTTGTAGTTCGAGGAGATGCAGTCCTCCGCTGGTCAGTACGGTGATGATCTTCGCTCAACCAAGGCTGAGATCGCCGAGCTCAACAGAATGATCGCCCGCCTGCAGAACGAGATCGAGGCCGTCAAGGGACAGGTAGGCACTGAGGGCACTTACCTCGCAGTTACCTCCAGTTGGGGTTTGCTGATCTTAACATCTGTGTGTCCAACCCTCAGCGTGCCAACCTTGAAGCCCAGATCGCTGATGCTGAGGAGCGCGGTGAGCAGGCGGTGAAGGACGCCAAGCTGCGCATCAGGGACCTGGAGGAGGCCCTGCAGAGAGCCAAGCAGGACATGGCCCGCCAGGTGCGTGAGTACCAGGAGCTCATGAACGTCAAACTGGCGCTGGACATCGAGATCGCCACCTACAGAAAACTCCTGGAAGGAGAGGAAAGCAGGTGAGCACAGGCTTCCGGCTGACTTTCATTTATATTTCATGCTGTGACGCCACGGCAGAGCATTAACCTTCCCTTTTTTCAGACTGTCCTCCGGGGGAGCTGCCGCCACCATCCACGTGCAGCAGACCAGCAGCAGCGGCGGTGAGTTTAGTCATTTCCAAACGCTATATATCAAAACTGCACCCCCAGCTTGGCTCGTATTGTGGTTTGGGCTTCAATTAATAACTTCCATCCCTCCCTCTACCACCCCACAGGCTTCGGTGGCGGATCCGGCTCTGGATTCGGCTCTGGATTCGGCTACGGTGGTGGATCAGGCGGTGGATTCTCAATGAGTGGCGGATCCTCATACAGTGGCGGATCCGGATTCGGCGGCGGATCCGGATACGGCGGCGGCGCAGGATACAGCGGTGGCTCAAGTATCTCCAGATCCTCCACAACATTGGTCTCCCAAAAACGCTATTAGGAGAAAGCAGCCCCGAATCCATCACCTGCACCTACCTGCACCTTATCACCACGCTTTCCACTCCACTCCACGGTGCTAAAGTACCCGCGGCCCACATTTACAATTAGGCGACCATGAGAGGCTTATCGTTCTAGTTCAAATTTAAAAATGGTGATTTTTCAAGAGTGTTTGGTGAGATTTAGCCCAAAATCTTTCATCTTTTAAAACACGTTCAGCCCAAACCTCCTTCTTCTCCAAGTGTAAACCAAAAAAAACTAGAAGAATGTAAAAGGGAACCTGCTGAATCCCAGCTTTTGTTAATTTTTTTTTTTTTTCTGCACTGACATGTTTGGGAAAAGGAAGACCACACGGTGTCGAATTTTACTCTAGAACCACTGAAGCCAGCGTCACCAGAACAGGACAGTTAGGGTTACAGCATCAATACATAAGGGATTATTTACCAAGACGGGGTTTTTAGCTACCGCAAATCTGCTGTCAGTCCGAAGTCACTGTACTTGTGTTAATGTTCGTTCATGATTCTCTCAGTGTGACTCAGTCTGTTACAACGCATCAGCTGTTCCGCCACAACTTGCAAGCAGATCTGTTAATGCCAAAACCGAAAATACCCCCCCCTTTAGACTGTGCACTGAATTGGCAGCTGTAAACCACCTCTGCACTGTATCTGGATCTGTAGGTGACCACCTTTAAGAGTACTCGCTCTGCCCATTCACTCAAATTTGCCTCTCGCGCAAATCCAGGGGTCTTCGTCCCTTTCTCTTAGGCTGCCAGACCTGTTCTCTTCTTTCTCGTAAAAATTGCAAAAGAAAAATCCAACGACGGAACCAGATTTGTTGTTCTTTCATGTCCAATTTGTACCATCTGAAAACTTGAATGCAATAAATCTGTTATCTTTAATTCACGTGTAATGTCTTTTGTTGTGATTATTCTCTGGTATGCATCAGACTTTGCTTAGGATTCTGATTTTTCAGCACTATGAGATCTGTACACATCTGCACGACACTCAGCTAGCACTTTGATAAAAAAAATTTAAAAATAAAAACTTGTAGCTTAAAACAGTTTTTCAACTTTAGTCCCAGGTAGCAAAATAATCCTACATTTTCATCCGGCCCACTCATTGTTTTCTTTGTTGTGCAAAGAAAAAAATGAGATCTGTACACATCTGCATGACACTTACAAAGCACTTTTGTAAGTGTAAAAAAAATCTTGTAGCTTAAAACAGTTTTTCAACTTTAGTCCCAGAAAGCAAAATGATTCCGGCCCACATCCTACATTTTCATCCGGCCCACTTATTGTATTCTCTGTTGTGCATCAGACATTCCTTTTGGATTCTGATTTTTCAGCACTATGAGATCTGTACACATCTGCATGACACTCACCAAGAACTTTAAAAAAATAAAAATAAAAATAAAAACTTGCAGCTTAAAACAGTTTTTCAACTTTAGTCCCAGGTAGCAAAATGATTCCGGCCCACATCCTACATTTTCATCCGGCCCACTTATTGTATTCTCTGTTGTGCATCAGACATTCCTTTGGATTCTGATGTTTCAGCACTATGAGATCTGTACACATCTGCATGACACTCACCAAGCAGCTTAAAAAAAACAAAAAAAAGCAAATGATTCCGGCCCATATCCTTCGTTTTCATCTGGCCCACTTATTGCAATTGTACAGTTGCAGGATGTGGCACTGGATTAGGGCCACACGTTAACCAAAAGGATTACTTGTACAGTATCAGTAACCCTTTTTACTTCACTTGTTGTCCTTGTTCTCAGTTCCACTTTCTGTAAAGATGGACTTTGTAGTTCTCCAATTCCAGACTGTAGTCCATCTGTTCGTGTTCTACAGTACATACTGTGTACTCTGTTCTCTAATGGTTAGGACTTCAATTCGAGGATTCAAGGAGAGTTTATTGTCATTTATGTAACATTTGGTACGTTAAATGTAAACGAAATTGTGTTTCACAGACCCAGTTTACCCTTTTTTTTAATTTACATATTGAATAATGATGTAAAAGTAATATTTGTAGAGTTACACAGTTCTTACCACTCGTGGCTGTGGGTCGTTAGGGTGGCGATATGGTAGCGAGTCGAGTGTAATAACATGACAGGGGAGACTGGATGCTGAAGTTTAACAGAACCACTTTTAATTCAGAACAACCAGGAAGCTACTCAAAGCTGCAGATAATACAGACTCTCTCTCTCGCGCGCACTCACCCACCTAGAGCCTAATTCGCCTCTAGTGGTTATATAGCTCTCTGCATCATTTTAAACATAACATCATTTTAACATTTCCTTTCTACAAGTATTATTATCTATTGTTCTTACAATAACATTAAAAATATTCATTCATTCATTCATTATCTCCCGCTTATCCTCCATTAGGGTTGCGGTGAGGTTCCCCATGCCCATCCAGGGGAGAACGTGTCGGGCTCACTCACTCACACAGACACACACTCTATATGGGGCAATTTTGAGAATTCAATTGACTTGATCCATGTTTTTGGACTGTGGGAGGAAACCGGAGAACCTGGAGGAAACCCACGCAGACACGGGGAGAACATGGAGACTCCACCCAGATGGGGATTCGAACCGGGAATCCCTAGTGCTGAGAGGAGAACATGCCAACCACTAAGCCACCGTGCCACCCCATTAAAAATAAATTGAAAAAATATAAAAATATAAAAAATATAATGATATTCATTCATTATCTTCCGCTTTATCCTCTATTAGGTTTGCGGGGGGGTTCCCCATGCCCATCCAGGGGAGAACTTTTCGGGCACTAGGCAGATACACCCAGGACAGGACACCAATCCATCGCTGGGCACACACTCACACACACACAAACACACTCTATATGGGGCAATTTGGAAAACTCAATTGACTTGATCCATGTTTTGGACTGTGGGAGGAGAAAACTCCACCCAGATGGGGATTCGAACCGGGAACCCCGAGTGCACGATGACACAACACCGGTTGCAAAAACAGTTAAAGCAGTAAACCTGGGACCTTAATGAGAAAGACGTCAGGAAAGGACTCCATCTATACCGCTGATGGAGAGGATGTGGGAGTGGTGGACAGCTTTTGTCTGTGGGATTCATTAATAACAACAAAGCATCGAGCAGTCAGGAAATATGACCCAGCCCGGCAGAGCAACGATGAAGGAACTGGAAAGAATTTTTTTAATGTTGTGTTGTGTGGTTACAAACAAAGACTAAACTGAGGAGAACGTGAATCACTAACGATCATTAAAAGTAGATTAAAACGCCTTTAATTACTTTACTATTTAATGAGTCCCTGGTGCTGATGCTGTTTGTTTCCTCTGGGACAAACATGGGGAACCCCCCCCCCCCCCGGCCCTAATAGAGGATAAAGCGGAAAATAATGGATGAATGAATGAATGAATGAATGAATGTTGTGTCATCATCAAACCTGGATGCCTTTCTGTCATTAGAATCAGAATCAGAATCAGAATCCGATTCATCTGGCCGTGTTTGTTTTAAATGACAATTTACTCCACAGTGTGTATATATATATATATACAGTATATATACTGTTTATATATAGGGTGGTACGGTGGCTTAGTGGTTAGCATTTTCTCCTCTCAGGTTCGAATAACAATCTGGGTGGAGTTTCCATGTTCTCCCCGTGTCTGCGTGGGTTTCCTCCGGGTTCCCTGGTTTCCTCCCACAGTCCAAAAACATGAATCAAGTCAATTGAATTCTCCAAATTGCCCCATATAGAGTGTGTGTGAGTGAGTGTGTGCACAGCGATGGATTGGCGCCCTGTCCCGGGTCTATCTGCCCAGCGCCCGAGACGTTCTCCCCTGGATGGGCATGGGGAACCCCACCGCGACCCTAATAAAGGATAAAGCGGGAGATAATGAATGAATGAATATATATAGGGCGGCACGGTGGCTTAGTGGTTAGCATGTTCTCCTCTCAGGTTCGAATAACAATCTGGGTGGAGTTACCATGTTCTCCCCGTGTCCACATGGGTTTCCTCCGGGTTCTCCGGTTTCCTCCCACAGACCAAAAACATGGATCAAGGTCAATTGAATTCTCCAAATTGCCCCATATAGAGTGTGTCTGTGTGAGTGAGTGTGTGCCCAGTGATAGATTGGCGCCCTGTCCTGGGTCTATCTGCCCAGCGACCGAAACGTTCTCCCCTGAATGGGCATGGGGAAGCCCCCTGCGACCCTAATAGAGGATAAAGCGGTAGATAATGGATGGATAAATATATATATATAATATTATATTATATTATATGCAGTGAGTCTGAGCCTGTAGAAGCACCATGTTTCACAGATGAATAGTAAACAGATCAGTGTTTCTTTACACTCTGACCCCTCCATCACTTTGGTGAAGGTTCTGTCCATTTACCCGTGTTATAGAGCCTGTGTGTGTTGATCGATTTTCTGTATTGATCTCTGGTGTGAATGTACGATCAGATCAATGCTTTTTATCTGTGCAGGTTAAATAATCTAATCAACACTTATAAATCAGTCTGTGTCTTTAGGAAGCTGATTGTTCTGTGAGGACTAATGAACTCAAGCCTTTGATGTTAACGAAGCACTGTGATGAAACAATACCTATTTTCTAATTATTAAATTTAATCTCATCTCATTATCTCACACTTCCTCTAATAGGGTTGCGGGGAAGGTTCTTCATGCCCACCAAAGGGAGAACCCTCAATAACAAAGACACTGACAAACAATATGGGGCAATTCACAGTCAATTCACCTTAAATCTGTATATGTATTCCAGAAGAGGATCCCTAGCTCTGAGTGGTGAACATGCTAAAACAAGTCGCCACCTTTCCGCTCTTATATCTAATTATTATTCATTCATTCATTCATTATTCCCCGCTTTATCCTCTATTAGGGTCGCGGTGGGGTTCCCCATGCCCATCCAGGGAAGAAACGCCTCGGGCGCTGGGCAGATGCGCCAGGACAGGGCGCCAATCCATCAATGGGCACACACTCTATATGGGGCAATTTGGAGAATTCAATTGACCTGATCCATGTTTTTGGGCTGTGGGAGGAAACCGGAGAACCCGGAGGAAACCCACGCAGACACGGGGAGAACATGGAAACTCCACCCAGATGGGGATTCGAACCGGGAACACCCAGTGCTGAGAGGAGAACATGCCAACCACTAAGCCACCGTGCCGCCCAATTCTAATTATTAGATCTTTCTAATTATTATCTCTCTACTTAACCATCTACTCAGGTCGGGGGGGAGGGGCACACCCACTTACTCACATAGACACATGTGCATTTTATAGGGCAATTTAGAACAGCCAATTCATCTTGAATGCAAGTTTTTGGACAGTGGGAGGAAGCCGGAGAACCCGGAAAAAGCTCATATGGACACGGGGAGAACATGGAAACCAAATCAGACCCAAATCAGAATTCGAACCTGGATCCCCCGCTGAGAGACGGTCATGGTGACCACTACGCCGAAGATAATGGATGGATACATTTCAATTCATTCATCCATTATCTTCCGCTTTATCCTCTACTAGGGTTGCAGGGGGGGGGGTTCCCCATGCCCATCCAGGGGAGAACATTTCGGGCGCTGGGCGGATACACCCAGGACAGGACACCAATCTATCACTGGACACACACTTACTCACACAAACACACTCTATATGGGGCAATTTGGAGAATTCAATTGACCTTGATCCATGTTTTTGGACTGTGGGAGGAAACCGGAGAACCCGGAGGAAACCCACACGGACACGGGGAGAACATGGAAACTCTACACAGATTGGGATTTGAACCGGGAATCCCTAGTGCTGAGAGGAGAACATGCTAACCACTAAGCCACCGTGCCGCTCTCTCTCTTTCTCTCTCCCTCTCTCTCTCTCTCTCTCTCTCTCTTTCTTTATATATATATATATATATATATATCCATCTATCCATTATCTTCTGCTTTATCCTCTATTAGGGTCGCGAAGGAGGGTTCCCCATGCCCATCCAGGGGGTAACGTTTCGGGTGCTGGGCAGATACACCCAGGACAGGGCGCCAATCTATCACTGGGCACACACTCACTCACACAGACACACACACTCTATATGGGGCAATTTGGAGAATTCAATTGACCTTGATCCATGATTTTGGACTGTGGGAGGAAACCAGAGTCCCCGGAGAACCCGGAGGAAACCCATGCGGACAAGGGGAGAACATGAAAACTCCACCCAGATTGGGATTCGAACCGGAAATCCCTAGTGCTGAGAGGAGAACATGCCAACCACTACACCGTCCCGACTTTCTAATTATTAAATCCTGTTTTAATGATTGTATTATGTGTGTAGTTTATAGTTTGATAAAAGATATTCATACATTTTGTTTGGCGCAAAGAAGCCCTTATCCATTGTATTCCAACTCAGTTCCTTCAGAGTTCGTGGGAAGAAAAATAAATAAAAAGCTTTTTCTTTTTCTTAAGTAAAAAAAACGTAATCTCAACAGCAAGAACAATGTCTTCCTTTCCTAATGTTCCGAGCCATGCAGGGGATGTGTGTCGGCTTCACACACTGATTTGCTCTGGTGCCAGAAGCCTTTCCTTCAGCTCACATATTTTAATGAGGCTGAGAAAATACACTCCTGCTGTGAGAAGAACAATGTCTGATTATAAAAGTTTTAAGTTTATATATATATATATATATATATCCATCCCATTCATCCATTATCTTCCACTTTATCCTCTATTAGAGTCGCGGTGGGGTTCCCCATGCCCATCCAGGGGAGAACGTCTCAGGCGCTGGGCAGATAGACCCAGTACAGGGTGCCAGTCCATCACTGGGCACACACTCACTCACACAGACACACTCTATATGGGGCAGTTTGGAGAACTCAATTGACTTGATCCATGTTTTTGGACTGTGGGAGGAAACCGGAGAACCCGGAGGAAACCCACGCTGACATGGGGAGAACATAGAAACTCCACCCAGATTGGGATTCAAACCGGGAATCCCTAGTGCTGAGAGGAGAACAAGCTAAACACTAAGCCACTGTGCCACCCCACTTTTACTAAACGCATTCCAGCAAATAGCATGACATTGGAACTTTTTTGGTGGGCGGCACAAGGGCTTGGTTGTTGGCATGTTCTCTCAGCACTAGGGATTCCCGGTTCGAATCCCTATCTCGGTAGAGTTTCCATGTTCTCCCCGTGTCCGCGTGGGTTTCCTCCGGGATCTCCGGTTTCCTCCCACACTCCCAAAACATAGATCAAGGTCAATTGAATTGTCCAAATTGCCCCATATAGAGTGTGTCTTTGTGAGTGAGTGTGTGTCCAGTGATAGATTGGCGTCCTGTCCTGGGTGTATCAGCTTTCAAAAACCGTTAGAATTTTTCTGAAGGCGCAAACTTTTGCAGAGTTACGGTATTTCAAATCAAAACCTTATTAAAAGTCTCATCTGCGACGGACTCGTAAAACAGATTCATACTTTTCTGCTGAAGCTCAGGTTCATTTATTTAAAAATGTTTCAGATAAAAACACAATTTATTAAACTGAATGAGCTCTCCACTGCTGACAGACACATTTCACATGTTATTTAATTTTATCCAATATAAATAACGAATAGGCGGCACGGTGGCTTAGTGGTTGGCATGTTCTCCTCTCAGCACTAGGGATTCCCGGTTCGAATCCCCATCTGGGTGGAGTTTCCATGTCCTCCCCGTGTCCACGTGGGTTTCCTCCCACAGTCCAAAAACATGGATCAAGTCAATTGAATTCTCCAAATTGCCCCATATAGAGTGTGTCTGTGTGAGTGAGTGTGTGCCCAGTGATAGATTGGCATCCTGTCCTGGGTGTATCTTCCCAGCACCTGAAATGTTCTCCTCTGGATGGGCATGGGGAACCCCCCCCCCCCCACGACCCTAATAGAGGATAAAGCGGGAGATAATGAATGAATGAATGAATAAATAATGAATGATCAAACAAAATGAATGTAACAACAGTTTAAAAAATGTTTAAATACACTAATGAAAAGGACAGAGGGGGAAGATGGGATCTGGGCTAAAGCCCATTAAGTTTGAAAACCCTAAAAACGCCCCTGCTGTGCTGTAATAAAGTGCTGATGAGCGTTTTTTTTTCTCAAACCTCCATCGCGATCGACGTATTGGGCTCCCCTGCTGTAATTGCTGCTAGGGGAGCATTCTTTGACAAAAGCAAAGTTTGAGGTAGATAAGTGTAATTTCAAATCAAACACATTATTTTTATTACTAACCTTGTCAAAGTCTGAACTATAGTTCTATTCATGTTGCAACTCATTTAATAAATAAAAGTATGAGATACTTTGGATTTGGATGGATTGGCGCCCTGTCCTGTGTCTATCTACCCAGCGCCCGAGACGTTCTCCCCTGGATGGGCATGGGGAACCCCCCCCCCCCCCAATAGAGGATAAAGTTGTGAGATAATGAATGAATGAATGTTTGAAGTATGAGATAAGGGCGGCACAGTGGTTTAGTGATTAGCATGTTCTCCTCTCAGCACTAGGGATTCCCGGTTCGAATCCCCATCTGGGTGGAGTTTCCATGTACTCCCCGTGTCCACGTGGGTGTCCTCCGGGTTCTCTGGTTTCCTCCCACAGTCCAAAAACATGGATCAAGGTCAATTGAGTTCTCCAAATTGCCCCATTTAGTGTGTGAGTGTGTGCCCAGCGATATATTGGCACCCTGTCCTGGGTGAATCTGCCCAGCGCCCGAGATGTTCTCCCCTGGATGGGCATGGGGAACCCCACCGCGACCCTGATAGAGGATAAAGCGGAAGATAATGGATGGATGGAAAGTATGAGATTTCAGGGAAATCACAAATTTGTCTGTAATGTGACCCTGAAAGCCCGGACCCGGAAAACCGCTCCCACCAAAACACAGGGCTTTAAGTGGAACTTGCCGTGATTTATACTTTAAACAATTCATGTTTCCACAATGTCCTACAATCTGCTCAGGATCCAAAGATAAATATGATAAGCCTGTTTCCTTTGAATCAACATGTTCAGGTGCTAAAAACGGCAGAACGATGTCATCTGAGCATTAAAGCAAAGAATAGCAGGATTCCAGAGGTGCCGCATCTGAACAGAACCTTTATACTGTGGAACGTTGTTATTATTAGCCGTGGAGGTGGCACGTCAATGTTAAGAAATGATGGCCAACTGAGGTATGCCTCGCTGTGATTGGTGGGTGGAGGTATGGCAACACCTGTTCCTGATTATACCCCCAGTCCTGAGAGTATTTAGGCTCATGGTGCCCTGTAGTCAGGGCCGGGACATTAGTTCACAACATGTTATTATCAGGGTGGGGCATTCATGTCTGTGCATGTTAGTCGGCCCTGTTTTCACACGTGTGAGACCCTCGGGTCTCTATCTGCACCATCACCTGCTGGAATCATCAAGCTGGTCGGAGGCGAGAGCTGAGTGCGAGTGATGTGAGTGACCTCACATCCTCAATCCATTGGGTTGATGGAGAGCTTCAACTCGGGCAGCTCGGTGGCTTAGTGGTTAGCATGTTCTCCTCTCAGCACTAGGGATTCCAATCCCAATCTGGGTGGAATTTCCATGTTCTCCCCGTGTCCGTGTGGGTTTCCTCCGGGTTCTCCGGTTTCCTTCCACAGTCCAAAAACATGGATCAAGGTCAATTGAGTTCTTCAAATTGCCCCATATAGAGTGTGTTTGTGTGAGTGTGTGTCCAGTGATAGATTGACGTCCTGTCCTGGGTGTATTTATATTATTATGTATATATTATGTAATGTTCATATTATATTATGTGTATATTGTGTAAATATCATTCATTCATTCATCCATTATCTCCCGCTTTATCCTCTATTAGGGTCACGGTGGGGTTCCCTATGCCCATCCAGGTGAGAACGTTTCGGGCGCTGGGCAGATAGATCCAGGACAGGGCGCCAATCCATCGCTGGGCACGTATATATCATGTTTATATTATGGTTCCCCATGCCCATCCAGGGGAGAACACTCACTCACAAACTCACTCACACACACACACTCTATATGGGGTAATTTGGAGAACTCAATTGACTTGATCCATGTTTTTGGACTGTGGGAGGAAACCGGAAAACCCGGAGGAAACCCAAGTGGACACTGGGAGAACATGGAAACTCCACTCAGATTGGGATTCGAACCGGGAATCCCTAGTGCTGAGAGGAGAACATGCTAACCACTAAGCCACCGTGCCGCCCTCATCATATCATATTCCATCCATCCATCATCTTCCGCTTTATCCTCTATTAGAGTCACGGGGGGGGGTTCCCCATGCCCATCCAGGGGAGAACGTTTCGGGCGCTGGGCAGATACACCCAGGACAGGGCGCCAATCTATCACTGGACACACACTCACTCACACAGACACATTCTATATGGGGCAATTTGGAGAGTTCAATTGACTTGATCCATGTTTTTGGACTGTGGGAGAAAACCGGAGAACCCGGAGGAAACCCACGTGGACACGGGGAGAACATGGAAACTCCACCCAGATGGGGATTGGAACCGGGAATCCCTAGCGCTGAGGAGAACATGCCAACCACTAAGCCACCATGCCACCTATCATATCATATTATTGTATATATTATGTTTATATTATGTATCTACATTTCCAGTCACTGTTATTAATGCACTTTATGTATATAATGTGTATATTGCACTTCTGGTTAGATGTTAAGTATATTTCATTGGCCCTGTACCTGTACTCTGCACAATGACAATAAAGTTGAATCTAATCTAATCTAATCTAATCTAATCTAATCTAATCTAATCTAATCTAATCTAATCTAATCTAATCGCACATAAATAAATGAATAAAATCAAATGAAATTAATTAAACAATTATTTATTCGGCGGCACGGTGGCTTAGTGTTTAGCATGTTCTCCTCTCAGCACTAGGGATTCCCTGTTCGAATCCCCATCTGGGTGGAGTTTCCATGTTCTCCCTGTGTCTACGTGGGTTTCCTCCGGGTTCTCCGGTTTCCTCCCACAGTCCAAAAACATGGTGTAACGGGTGCCTAGGGCACCTGTTCCATGTTTGGTCATTTACTTTAATTAATGCCATTTAGTTTCTTTAATTGTCTCTTTCTGTTCATTGGTGGTTTTGTGCACGTGATCGGTTTTCATTTGTATTTATTTCCTTCTTTCCCTGTACTCGGTGCACTTCGTGGTTTATGTTATGTTCACTCGTCGGTTGCCTTGGTTTTGTGGTGTCTCTACACATTTAATAAATTCCTATTCCCTGTTACCTGCGTGCCTGGCTCCCTTCAGCGCGTTTGAGTGCGACGGCTCTGCGCTTCCTATGCGCAGCTGCTTTATTCTCTGGGTAGGCGAGTGTAACATATGGATCAAGTCAATTGAATTCTCCAAATTGCCCCATATAGAGTGTGTCTGTGTGAGTGAGTGTGTGCCCAGTGATGGATTGGCGCCCTGTCCTGGGTGTATCTGCCCAGCGCCCGAAACGTTCTCCCCTGGATGGGCATGGGGAACCCCCCCACCACCCTTATAGAGGATAAAGCGGAAGTTAATGGATGAATTATTTATTCAAATCAAACAGACTGAAAACCCAATAAAACCGAACGTTGTTTCATCCAATCAGAAAAAGCAGAGGTCTAGAACGAAGTCACATGACAAGAAAACCCTGATTCTTTAAGACACTGAATGATGAAACGTCTGTTCTCTACTAATGAGGGTGTGTCGTCAAGACTGATTACAGAACAGTTCCTGCTCAGTGTGAACGATGTCAATGAGGCGTTGTGAGGCGTTGTGGAGGAAGCGTGTTCACTCAGTCATCCTGTGGGTGCTGGGGTCTATCCCGGCTCACTGTGTGAAAGGTAGGGAAACACCCTTCACTGATTGTGGGCGGAATCCGGAGCTCCCGGTGTGTGTGTGTGTGTGTGTGTGTGTGTGTGTGTG
>JAFMOD010001286.1:163588-217429 GCA_019802435.1 Corydoras maculifer | reverse complement strand
GGTGTCTTCTGTTTCTGATATAAAGTCGAGTTCTGGAATGAGACATTAACAAAATCTCTTTCCCTGACCGGGAATCGAACCCGGGCCGCGGCGGTGAGAGCACCGAATCCTAACCACTAGACCACCAGGGACTGATCTTGAGTCAGACGTGGTAAAACTGATCATCACAACCTGAGTAATTTCTGTTCTGATTATGATTAAAAACACAATTGTTTGATAGCCATGAATAAAGGAAAAGTTCATCATCATCATCATCATCATCATCATTATCAACATCATTATCATCAACATCATCATCAACTTCATCATTCATAATCTCTGAAAAAGAGATCTAGCTGATTTAATCAGGTTATATGTAATACAGTACATGTTATTAAAATAACATTGTGCCACGAAGTCTCTGAACAAAAACAATTAAACTGATCATCACAACCTGAGTAATTTCTGTGCTGATTATGATTAAAAACACAATTGTTTGATAGCCATGGATAAAGAAGTGCATCATCATCATCATCATCATTAACTATGAACAAATAATTAATCTACTGTATTATATAAATGACTTTTAAAGTTTCTGATATAAAGTCGAGTCGAGACATTAACAAAAGATTTCTTTCCCTGACCGGGAATCGAACCCGGGCCGCGGCGGTGAGAGCGCCGAATCCTAACCACTAGACCACCAGGGACTGATAGGAAAACATTGATACTATATACAGTAATTACACACAAGTGGTTTTCTCTCACGGTTTGTGTGTATGAAAAGTTAATTAATTTTAATAAAAACATCTTTAAACAACGTTTTCTATTGGTTTATCTAAAAACCCTAATAACTATCACTAATTAAGGAGATCTTTTGTTCCGAGGGTCATCAGGCTTTATAACACAACTAGTTGGAGCCAGAAGAACAAATAATGACATTTACAAACTGTCTCTTGTTTTTTTGCACTTGATCACTTAGATCACATTCCGTACTGGACACTTTATTTTTTGTTAATATTACAGTTTTGACCCTTTATAACTGTAAATGTAAATATTTTTTTTACATTCATTATCTTTATTATAATACTGTTTATTTTATTGTATTGATACTGCTACTGACTGCTAAATTTCCTTCGGGATAAATAAATTATTCTATCTATCTATCTATCTATCTATCTATCTATCTATCTATCTATCTATCTATCTATCTATCTATCTATCTATCTATCTATCTATCTATCTATCTATCTATCATGATACTGTTATCATAAATAATTATTTCTATTACATGAATGACCTAAAGTTTCCTGATGTAAAGTCGAGTTCTGGAATGAGACATTAACAAAAGATGTCATTTTTAACTTTAACCTTCTGTCCCAAGTTGATTGAATAATTTAATTCTATAGAGCTTATTATTATAGTCCATCATCTTAAAACACGTTTTTTTCACAAACATTTGATATAAAAAAAATAATATTAAAAAGCGAGCCTGGATGAGGATCAGGTTTGATAATTCTACAGTGTGGCTGTCTTTTCCTTAAACTACTGACTTGTGTTGTTCTCTTATATGTATCATTCATTCATTCATTATCTTCCTCTTTATCCTCTGTTAGGGTCGCGGTGGGGTTCCCCACGCCCATCCAGGGGAGAACGTCTCGGGCGCTGGGCAGATAGACCCAGGACAGGGCGCCAATCCATCGCTGGGCACACATTCACTCACACAGACACACTCTATATGGGGCAATTTTGAGAATTCAATTGACTTGATCCATGTTTTTGGACTGTGGGAGGAAACCGGAAAACCCGGAGGAAACCCAGACACGGGGAGAACATGGAAACTCCACCCAGATGGGGATTCGAACAGGGAATCCCTAGCGCTGAGAGGCGAATGTGCTAACCACTATGCCACCGTGCCGCCTTCTCTTATATGTACATCGCTTTAAAGAAAAAGAAAAAAATCTGCTGAATGTAAATGTACAACAAGGAACATGATCAAATAGAACGTCATTTATTGAAAGAGTTCAGTTCTGAATGTACAGCAGTGTGATGAGAGCGATGCAGCTGAGCTCGGAGCTTAAACACCATCACACTAATCAGCATCACAGACAGAGCTCTTAATCCAATGGATCAGCCGGTTTGGTCAAACATAAAATCATACTGAACTCAGAAATCAGAACTAAAAAAACATCCAAACATAGACATACATAGGTGGTGGTGGGGGTGGGGGGTGGTCTGTGTTTTGAACCTGGTATCTGATTCCCATCCATCCATTATCTTCCGCTTTATCCTCTATTAGGGTCACAGGGGGAAGGGGGTCCCATGCCCATTCAGGGGAGAACGTTTTGTGCGCTGGGCAGATACACCCAGGACAGGGCACCAATCTATCACTGGACACACACTCACTTTCACATATACACTCTATATGGGGCAATTTGGATAACTCAATTGACCTTGATCCATGTTTTTGCACTGTGGGAGAAAACCGGAGAACCGGGAGGAAACCCACAGGGACACGGGGAGAACATGGAAACTCCACCCAGATTGGGATACGAACCGGGAATCCCCAACACTAAGAGGAGAACATGCTAACCACTAAGCCACCGTGCCACCCATATCCATCCATCCATTATCTTCCGCTTTATCCTCTTCTAGGGTGGTGGTGGCGTGTTCCCCAGGCCCATCCAGGGGAGAACGTTTTGAGCGCTGGGCAGATACACTCAGGACAGGGGGGCACTCTATCACTGGACACACACTCACTCACACACACATACTCTATATGGGGCGATTTGGAGCATTCAATTGACCTTGATCCATGTTTTTGACCTGGGGAGGAAACCCACGCAGACACGGGGAGGACATGGAAACTCCACCCAGATTGGGATTCGAACCGGGAATTCCCAGTGCTGAGGGGAGAACATGCTAAAGCACTAAGCCAGCTTGCCACCCCCGTATCTGATTCTTGTAATTATAAAACGAAAGCAAATATTTAGCTTATATAAAAATAAAGGTCCTTCTTAAATAAATACTAATATTTTTGATATTCAACTCTGAAACAATAAATTAAAGGTGATTGGAAGGTGATAATGTCATCGTCTGTAAACAGGAACACGTGGCTAATCATGGCTTTCACTGCGGAACCTTCAGAAACGTGCGCTGATGATGCACAAGCATGAATGCTACACACAGTGAGGGGGGACACACAGAGGGACCCGCCGAACCCTCGGGGGGGGGACACTCGGGTCCCGGAACCTGGTTCGAATCAACACGGAGGATTTTACACTGTTCTTCCCTCATCATCATCATCATCATCGGTCGCAGTCGGTCACTTAGATGGCGGGTGGGTGTAGGTCCGGTGGTGCTGCTCGTCTATGTTGGGCGGTGCTTCCGTCCAGGCTTTGTTTTGCACCAGGCAGGTGCAGCACTGTATGGCCCCCCACCAGCTGTGGCAGTCCAGCGGCTCCACGCTCGTCTTGGTCATTATTATTTTGGAACACGCCGCGCTCGGACCCAGCGGCTTCTCCTTTTTCTCAGCCGCGCTGAGGAGTAAGAGGAGGACATGTTAATGACCTTTCAACAAAGTGGATTTTATAAACGTTTATTCACGTTACAGGTGGCTTAGTGTTTTAGCATGTTCTCCTCTCAGCGCTAGGGATTACCGGGTCGAATCCCCATCTGGGTGGAGTTTCTATGTTCTCCCTGTGTCCACGTGGGTTTCCTCCGGGTTCTCCGGATTCCTCCAACAGTCCAAAAACATGGATCAAGGTCAGTTAAATTATCCAAATTGCCCCATATAGAGTGTGTCTGTGTGAGTGAGTGTGTGCCCAGTGATAGATTGCCCCCCTATCCTGGGTGTATCTGCCCAGCGCCCAAAGCGTTCTCCCTTGGATGGGCATGGGGAACCCCCGCCCACCATGACCCTAATAGAGGATAAAGCGGAAGATAATGGATGGAGATTAAGATGGAGATTATGATTAAGGTGAATCGGTGCTGGTGTCTCACCTCTTCACTCAGATCACCATTAGAACAGAGTGTGATGCTGTAATGCTGACAGTAGAGGGAGTCTTTTTACCTACATGATCTGCAGTTTTTGCTGTTACATTTGGTCTGTTACAGGGTTCTTAAATCTCCACCTGCATCTCACCCGTTTTCCATCCATTCATTATCTTCCGTTTTATCCTCTATTAGGATCGTGGGGGGGTTCACCATGCCCATCCAGGGGAGAACGTTTCGGGCGCTGGGCAGATAGACCCAGGACAGGGGGCAATCTATCACTGGGCACACACTCACTCACACAGACACACTCCATATGGGGCAATTTGGAGAACTCAATCGACCTTGATCCATGTTTTTGGACTGTGGGAGTAAACCGGAGAACCCGGAGGAAACCCACGCGGACACGGGGAGTGCATGGAACCTCCACCCAGATAGGGATTCGAACCGGGAATCCCTTGTGCTGAGAGGAGAACATGCTAAACCACTAAGCCACCGTGCCGCCCAGAGAAAATTTAGTACGAGTTAATTGTTAACAGGGATTGCAATTCCAACGCTTTGCCACTAGATGTCCCTAGATCCTTAAATATAACGTATGTTACATACTAGTGGTAATGAAGTGATATTGTCACTGTGAGGTTCCTATTTGTGTATTTCGTGAGTTGATTGAGATATTCAGACGACACCCCTGAGTTGCATTTTCACCCCCGTGTATAAGGGACAACGGTTGTCATGGTGATCGTCGTGTATGAGAAAGTTAAGGTGTTCATTGGGGTTTAAAAAAGCTGCATAAAAAATTGGATTAAAGTGAAGATGATTTCACAAACATCCATCCATTATCTTCCGCTTCATCCTCTATTAGGATCGTGGGGCGGTTCCCCATGTCCATCCAGGGGAGAACGTTTCAGGCGCTGGGCAGATACACCCAGGACAGGGGGCAATCTATCACTGGGCACACACTAACTCACACAGACACACTCTATAAGGGGCAATTTGGAGAACTCAATTGATCTTGATCCATGTTTTTGGACTGTGGGAGAAAACTAGGGGCGGCATGGTTGCTTAGTGGTTTAGCATGTTCGCCTCTCAGGGCTAGGGATTCCCGGTTCGAATCCCAATATGGGTGGAGGTTCCATGTTCTCCCTGTGTCTGCGTGGGTTTCCTCCGGGTTCTCCAGTTTTCACCCACAGTCCAAAAACATGGATCAAGGTGAATTGAATTCTCCAAATTGCCTCATATGGAGTGTGTCTGTGTGAGTGAGTGTGTGCCCAGTGATAGATTGCCCCCTGTCCTGGGTGTATCTGCCCAGCACCCGAAACATTCTCCCCTGGATGGGCATGGGGACACTCCCCCACGACCCTAATAGATTATAAAGCGGAAGATAATGGATGGATGGATGGAGGAAACAGGAGAACCTGGAGGAAACCCACGCGGACACGGGGAGAACATGCAAACTTCACCCAGATGGGGGGTTCGAACCGGGAATCCCCAGCACTGAGGAAAACATGCCAAACCACTAAACCACCGTACCACCCATGTTCCAAACATATAATAACATAATAAATACTCACCGGCCATTTTATTAGGCACACCTCCTGATCATATCGATTTTATAGATCTTTGTAGTTCATCTCTTTGTCAGCATACTTTGTTAGTCCGCTTTAGTATGTTTTTCAATGATAAGGAGCCCCCCCCCCCCCCCACAGGGGACAGATATTATTAGGGTGATGGATAATTCTCAGTACTAAGTGATACTGCCATGATAGTGATGAGAGTGTGTGTTGTGCTGGTACGAGAGGATCAGATACAACAGTGCTGCTGGACAGAGAACCGTACACCAATCAGAACATACAGGTGTCTGAGTCATGCCTACCATCATCCACCACCCTAATAATAAATGCTGTGGGGGTTTGGAGGGCATGGGACTAATGGAATCTACAATGAGTTGAAAAAACAAGGAACTGGACCTAATAAAAGGGCCGATATACGATATACATAATCTACAACAATATCCTACGATAATAGTCATGTTAACGAAGCAAGAGCAGATGTTTTCGAGTGGGGGGAAAAAAAAAGAAAAAAAAACTATGAAAATGCCTTGACTCGACTGCTGCCACCTACTGTCAGCAAAGTATCTATTGGCTGTTCTAAAAGTTGCTAAATGACGTCATTATCTAATTTGCATAATATTCAGCTAGCATGTTCAGGAAATAAACATTGTAGGACAAAATAAGTGAGTAAAAAAAAAAACACGCTACATGCGTTAAAACAATTAAATTTGAAATAAATTAACTTCTATTCATTTTTTGTTGTCTTTGAAATAAGCCGACAGTTTTTAAAATAACTGAATAACTCAGCCCATTATCATTATTTTTATGTACAAATTATATGACATAAAATCAATATAAGTTACATAGCTATAGGTTTATCTTTTTACGTAGACACACCGTAGACGAGGTGTGTGTGTGTGAAACTGGGGGGGAGTCGGTTCAGTTGCAGTGTGGATGTGGAGCGATGCGGGGTCTACTGACTGAGACTGAGCACCGAGTTGTGGAACGAGGTTCTCAGCAAAACCTACTGCATTAAAGAACGTGTGTTCACATCAGTCTCCAAATGTCACCAAGTAGCCAACAGTGAACGTGTGTGATTGTGTGATGGCCATGCGATGACCACCCAACCACCCCACATAACCGGCCACCCACCCAGCGTGTATTATAGCAAATTGATGGATATAATTTTTTTTTACAGAATGTAGTATAACAAAACTTTTACAATCAGATTTTTTAAAATAAAGAAAAATATCGTTTATTAATCGCAGACAAAAATATTGCGATATGGTTTGATAATATCGCACAGCCCTGGTGTGTATTATATAATGTTTTTTTATTAGAAACTCCACTGAGATGCTGCTCGCCTGCGTGTTTGCAGGTAAACAAATCGAGATCCACAAATTCAGAACTTTTATTTTGAGCATCTGATAATACAATTAACCAAAACACAAGCCCTCATGACGCGACAACCCTTATTATGGGCTGTTCATAGAATACCTTAAAATAGAATAAAAGTAACAGCACACACAAAAAAAATATCAAAAGCTACTAACCAGAGGATACAGACAGGCCTTGACTGAAACAGTACCACAGTAAACTGCTCTGTTTAAGATGGGGGGGGTCCCACTGTACGCATGGGGGTATTGAATTATAATTGTGTTTTACACTTTGTTTTCTTATTGTTGTACTGAACCATGTGACTAATTTTAAATACTACTGTATATTCTAGTACATATAAAATGGCGGGGTCCTAAATATATATCACTGCTTAAAAAAATATTTTAAACAATGCAGATGAATAATTTATAGACAGTGGAACTGTGGTATGTACAGATACATCATAAAAAAAAGAACCTGAACGGAACAAGAAAGGAAGAGCGTGATGTTGGTCCTTGCAATGCGGCAATGCGCCTGTGTGTCTGAGGTCCCAGCCTTGTCTTTGGTCCGTGAACACAATGTCAGTGAGGACACGCCCGAAAACAAACCAAAGGAACGCAGATGTAATGATGATGCAAGACAAGACTGCAGACGGCCTGCGGTGATGTCATAAATTAACTGAAAAGGAAAACAAAATTGAAAAAAGGGAACAAAATGAATGACAGAAAATAAGATAAATGAAAATGTTATGGATTCATGCAGAACACACACACACACACACGGCATCCATCATCATTAAAAACTACACAAATAAATCATGAAGTAAAGACATCTGACCATCACACCAGTTCAAAATTTGGACATGCCTTCTTTTTGCTCTCCATGTTCTCAGATCCTTTTACTGTCAAGTAAACTTTGTAGTTCTACAATTCCATTCTGTAGTCCATCTGTTTGTGGACTACGGTACACTGTTTTCTGTTCTCTAATGGTCAGGACCCTTATAGTACCAAAAAGCAGGCGGTGCATTTGGTGGAACATGGAAACACTGCTGAGAGGGGAACGTGCTAACCACTAAGCCACCCTGAACATATATATATATATATATATATATATATATATATATATATATATATATATATATATATATATATATATATATAGTGTGTGTGTGTGCATATGTATCAGTGAAGGATTAAGCTAAAGAAAATGAGATGAGATGAACATAACTAAACAATGGAACCTGGATGATCCGTATTAAACAACTGCAGTAGTTTGGATCCAGAACCTCCATCATGCTGTCATTAATTGCAGACCTAATTAACGCCCTTAAGACACATTAAGCACTTACTTCTTCTTGTCCTTTTCTTTCTTAAGCGGCTGACTGAGGGAAAGTGTCTCGGCGGCCATTTTTCTCCTGTTGAAAGCGTTCATCTCCTCCTCCAGGTCTCGTCTCTTCTCCTCCACCTTCTTCTTCTCGTCCTGATGCATGCGTTTCAGCTGCTCGAACTTCTCATGAAGCTACAAAGGCAAGACACACAGAAGGCGTTGTAGTTAGTGATGAAGTGAGCTTATTTATCTACTGTGCTTACACACAAAGAAATTAGTCCTCCATATTTAACCCAAACACACACACACTCTGTTTGAAGTGAGCACATGGGCCAAGCGCGGTGGGCAACCGTGTACTCTGTGCCAAGCAAATTGGGGTTAGGGCACACAAAGATGCTCAAGGGCACTTCAGCGAGGGTACTTGGTGGGATCAGGAATCAAACCAGGGACTTTTAGGTGGTTCCTTGCCTGGTTCCTTAACCACAAGCCCACAAATGCATTCACTGAAAGAACCATCCATCCATCATCTTCTACACTCACGACAGAATTCCAATCTATCACTAGGCACACACTCACTCACACAAACACACTCTATATGGGGCGATTTGGAGAACTCAATTGAATTGAGCCATGTTTTTGGACTGTGGGAGGCACCTGGAGAACCCGGAGGAAACCCACGCAGACACGGGGAGAACATAAAAACTCCACCCAGATGGGGATTTAAACCGGGAATCCCTAGCACTGAGAGAATGTGATAACCACTAAGCCACCTGTACGATCATCCATCCATTATCTTCCCCTTTATCCTATATTAGGGTCGCGGGGGGGGATTATATGGGGCAATGTACGGGGAGAAGATGAAAACTCCACCCAGATGGGGATTTGAACCGGAAATCCCTAGCACTGAGAGGAGAACATGCTAAACCACTAAGCCACCATGCCACCCTTCTGTATGATCAGTGAAGCTTAAAAAAAAAAAAAAAAAAAAAAAAACAGTGGGTACAGACCTAATAAAATGGCCAGTGAGTGTGTGAGTTGTGAGGCTAGTTTACAGTGGGGCTGCCACAAAAAACAAATATTATTAAATAGCAGGAATATTAATAAACAGAGTATTCAAAGAGCCACAGGTGCAGCGGGGTTCTAATGCATGCACCTCTAACATTATACATCAGAAAACAGTCCTGTGTTGCACAGTTATTCATCTTAGCCTCTCAGCTGTTTTTATTATTATAATTATTTTATGTTTGTTAATCTCAGATGAGCGCGACATCACTCACTTCTCTCTCCTTCTCCTTTAATTCGGCCTCAGTCTCCTTCACCTTACTGACGAACATCTGCCTCATCTCCTCCTCCTTATGTTGCAGATCAGTCAGGAACTCTTTCCTCTTGGCCTCATAGGTCTCCTGCAGACTGCGGTGTATACACACACACACACACATCAGAACACTGGTTTCCTGAAGGTTTGTGTATTAATTTTGGAGTCAGGTGAACCAGATTAAAGGTGAACCTGAACGGCTGACTGTCTGGATCGGTGTCTTTGAAGCCCATCTCTTCCAGCTTGCAGCGTCTATACAGCTCATAGTGTCGGGTGTGAGTCTGCTCCCGAAGATCCTCCATGTTCACACGAATCAGCATTTCACGCAGCTTTACAAAGTCACAGTGACTTTCGTTCTCCACTGTGGGAGGAGACACACAGACACACACACACAGACAGACACACACACACACAGGATTAGTAACGCAGCTTCGGTTGTGTTTTTAGTCTGTAGACTGAGAACAGTTCCATCACAGACGACTCCAAACCCTCCGAAGTTTGTACGGCAGCTTGGTTACTAGGGCTGCAACAACGAATCAATTAGAATCGATTATGAAAAGTGTCGATAATGAATTTGGTTATCGATTCGTCGGGTTGCACGATTTCCACGTTACTCACAATGTCGTAAGTGCTTATGTCACCTACAGCGCTTCAACAACGATGGGGAAAAAAAATAGTGGGTTGGACAGAACGAAGCGGAATCTGCGAAACAAGTTGATAACTCGTACAAATGAAACACAGCCAACGCAGAAAACAAGCTTCCATTTAAATCGTCAAAACTGCGGAAGCTTCACGCTTCACACAAATAAAAAACATGGAACATGCGAGCTCGGCGAATGAATTGAGCTGCATGCAGCACCACGTGATGACCCACCACCTGAAACTGAACATGCTGGAGTCACCGATGAGGATGGAGCTGAATAGCAGAGTGAATCACTACAACATCCCGAGGTTCTTTAGTTCTGAAGTGAATCAGCGTAACGGTGCACTCACACTATGAGAACCAGAGCAGCTTCATGCTGTTTGTGGTTGTTCTGGATTGGAGACAGTGATGGAGAGCGTGTGGTACTTTAGATTTTGGTTTAATTATCTTAAACAGTGCTTAAATACATACAACTTGTACACAATGGTGCTAATTAATGATCAATCTTCACGTTTTTATTTTTTGACAAAATATAAGTGAAGACACTGCCCTCTATGGGAGTGACGGGGATTAGGTAACATATTACAGCTACACAAATTTGTGTAATTTAGTATTTTTACACTATGCTACATATGTCAGCGTGTGTGTGTGTGTGTGTTTAATTGCTCTTTGGGTGACTTGGATGCCTTAGACTCATACTGTAAATGAAACCAGACGTTTATTGACCTTAATAATTCTACGGTGCAGCTGGTTTTCTTTATAACTCCTGGCTTGTGTTGTTCTTATTTGTAAGTCGCTTCGGATAAAAGTGTCTGCTAAATAATTAAATGTAAATGTAAAGACATGGGAAATATTTTTTTATATCCGATTCATCAAAAAAATGAATCGACCGATTAATCGATTATCAAAATAATCCGTTAGTTGCAGCTCTATTGGTTACACAATCAGAACATAATGTGGTGAACTACAGCCTGTACTACAGCCTAAACTCAATGATGAACATGTGCAGCAAAACTCTCCATGAATCAAAGACCACTTCCTTCACAAATCACAAAAAAAATAAAATAAAACTAAACTGCCGGCGTGTTAACGAAGCGCAGCTTCGAGACAGGAAGTAAATGAAAAGCACAGGAATGAACACCACCCAGCTGAAGCATCAGAACGCTTTCCTGTCCTGCATTCCTGCAGTTGGACCCGTTCCATCGCAAACATCCAACCAGGACGAACCAAAACCTTTCCAGTGACTGATGACGGTACATTATAGAGATCCATCCATCCATTATCTTCCGCTTTATCCTATATTAGGGTCGCGGGGGTGTTCCCCATGCCCATCCAGGGGAGAATGTCTCGGGCGCTGGGCAGATACACCCAGGACAGGGCACCAATCCATCACTGGGCACACACTCTATATGGGGCAATTCGGAGAATTCAATTGACCTTGATCCATGTTTTTGGAAACCGGAGAACCCGGAGGAAACCCACGCGGACACAGAGAGAACATGCAAACTCCACCCAGATAGGGATTCGAACCGGGAATCCCTAGCGCTGAGAGGAGAACATGCTAAACCATTGTGGCACCCACATTACAGCAATAATAACATTTAATTAAAATTTAATTTTTATTCAGAGGACTCAGTGCAAATTAAATTAATGACACAATCTGTTGAGCTCTTTGAATGAGCGGAATAACGTACACTCAGGTCATGTTTACATCAGAATGTCCAGTGGGTGGAGTGGGAACTTTCTAAGGT
Source organism: Corydoras maculifer (assembly GCA_019802435.1). Classification (NCBI taxonomy): domain Eukaryota; kingdom Metazoa; phylum Chordata; class Actinopteri; order Siluriformes; family Callichthyidae; genus Corydoras; species Corydoras maculifer. The sequence continues at coordinate 205,498 of JAFMOD010001286.1, read as the reverse complement.
TCGAGTCCCTTTGTGAGCTTTAGACATCACTCAGGATGCAGTGAAACATTCAGTGAGGGACTCGATTCTGGGCATCCACACTGTATTTATTGGCAAATCCTCGTGTCGATGCTATCAGTGCTATCGGATGCAGCAGGGGGAGATGCTGGTGCAGCTCAACATGACACCGGAGTGGAATTAAAAACAGGTCTAATGTTACAGAGAATAAGCACAGACAGCACATAGAGGAAGACGTGGAACCAGATGGTCTGACGCTTTTGAAGTGAAGAAAGGGATAATGACCCAAACTACAAAGTGACGAGGTAGAGCCAGACACCACAGCAAGGAGATGCGTCAGAGGTTCGATTGAGGACTTTGTTGGCTGTAGGGCTGAGGGGAGCTCTTGATTTAGGAGAGAACATAATACAGAACATCGCTCCTAAATGAAGGATTGATCTTCTGCTTTATCCTATATCAGGGTCGCGGGGGGGGCCCATCCAGGGGAGAACGTTTCAGGCACTGGGCAGATACACCCAGGACAGGGTGCCAATCTATCTCTGGGCACACACTCACTCATCACTCACACAAACACACTATATGGGGCAATTTGGAGAACTTAATTGACCTTGACCCATGTTTTTGGACTGTGGGAGGAAACCGGAGAACCCGAAGGAAACCCCTGCAGACAAAGGGAGAACATGTAAACTCCACCCATATGGGGATTCAGACCAGAAATCCCTAGCGCTGAGAGGAGAACATGCTGATCACCAAGCCATCGTGCTGCCCCAGAACCTCTTAGTAAAAGATATAATATATAAGTCTTCTAATTAACAAAATTAGTTTAGGACCTCCAATACAGAAGAACATTTCAATGCACCATGTATTGTTTGGAACACACCCCCACACAAAATATTGAGTCAATTCACCTTGAATCCATGTTTTTGGACTGTGGAAGGAAACCATAGACTTTGGAGAAAGGACACAAGGAGAACATGTAATTCACCTGTAAGATTCACCCAGATTGGGATTCGAACCTGGATCCCCAGCACTGGGCACGGCACGGACAGTTATCAGACATTACTGTCGATCAGATCATCAGAGATTTTGATATTGTTTATAAAATTCCAGAAAATAAAAAGGTTCCTCTGAAGGTTCTAATGTGCAGTAAAACTGTTAAAACCTGAAACCTACTCAAATTAAACTGGGACTGAGGTCGAGAGGTACGTAAACCAGAACGTCACTGATATTAAAGGCAAGAGAGGCCCAAACAGAGCGAACAGGACACAGAGCACAGGAAACAGGATGTGGATCTAAACAAAGCTTACAGAGGGTTTAAGCGAGAGTGGAAGCCATACATAATGAAGCTTAGTGTGAGGGGCTAATACAAACGAGACCACGCCATCACAACATTACAGAGATAATGAACTAACAGCAGAGAACATGAGGAGGCCAAACAGAATGCGGGGTGTTGAAGTAAACACTCACAGAGCAAATTAAGATTACATACATGTACATTACAGTTAATTATTTAGCAGACGGCGGCACAGTAGCTTAGTGGTTAGCACATCCGCCTCTCAGCACTAGGGATTCCCGGTTCGAATCCCCATCAGGGTGAAATTTGCATGTTCTCCCCGTGTCCGCGTGGGTTTCCTCCGGGTTCTCCGGTTTCTTCCCGCAGTCCAAAAACATGGAACAAGTCAATTGAGTTCTACAAATTGCCCCATATAGAGTGTGTTTGTGTGCGTGTCTGTGTGTCTGAGTTTGTGCCCAGCGATAGATTGGCGCCATGTCCTGGGTGTACCTGCCCAGCGCCCGAAACGTTCTCCCCTGGATGGGCATGGGGAACCCCCCCCCGCGCGAGCCTGAATGAATAAATGAATATTTAGCAGACGCTTTTATCTAAAGCGACTTTTAAATGAGATCACCACAAGTCATAAAGAAAACCAACTATACTGTAAAATCATCAAATGCCCCCCCCCCTTTTTTTTTACAACAGGTGTTTGTTAAAAATACGCATCTTTAGTAGTCTCTTAAAACTGCTTAATGTTTCTGCCTTACGCTGGTTTCTTCTACCATTTTGCAGTGGAGAACGCCACGGAGTGAGAATTAACTCCTCGGTGAGGTGGAACCACCAGGCGGCAATCATCACTGGAGCGAAGTGAACGAGCCGGAGTATCATTATTGTGTGTATTGTTTTTTTAAACTTCATTAAAAAAGTATATTAGAAAATTTCGAGTATCTAAAGTATTAAAAGTTTACTCTCATTTCATTTATTATGTATTTATTCTTTAAAACCGGACTAGAGCTGTAAGTGATACTGAATACAGTCAGAGTGGGCTGGTCCCAAACAAGTGTGAACTAAAAGTGCAGCGCTTAAAGCCATAAACAGCAAGAAACTGACAGTGAGACTGAAAAGAAAAAAAGGAAGCTGTACGTTTACAAACCTGATCTTACAGCTCTCAGTTAAAATGACAGTGTTCTCAATCACAAAATGTCAGTTATTGGTTATGGATTCCATTTTTCCATCCATCATCTTCCGCTTTATCCTCTATTAGGATAAATAGAACTTGGGGAGAACATGCAAACTCCACCCAGATTGGGATTGGAACCAGGAATTCCTAGTGCTGAGGAGAACATGCTATACCACTAAGCCAACGTGCCACCCGTAACACAACACGTCCATCCATCCATTATCTTCCGCTTTATCCTCTATTAGGGTCACAGAGGGTTCCCCATGTCCATCCAGGGGAATGTATGGGCGCTGGGCAGATACAATCAGGACAGGACGCCAATCTATCACTGGGCACACACTCACTCACACAGACACACTCTATATGCTCTCTATGAGGCAATTTGGAGAATTCAATTGACCTTAATCCATGTTTTTGGACTGTGGGAGGAAACCGAAGAACCCCGGAGGAAACCCACGCGGACAGGGGGAAGAACATGGAAACTTTACGCAGACCGGGAATCTGTAGTAGAGGCAAAATGTGCTAACCACTAAGCCACCGTGCCACCGGGATTCTATTTTTTTGGTACTCGAAATTTTAGAATCTATTTTGATGCCATAAGCCCCCCAAAGGATTTTGAAACATCTGAACTGAGGAAACCATAAAGCTTGATCTTTCCACCGCTGATTAGTTAATACTGTAACGAAGGTCTACAAATGATGCAACAGCACTGAATCATAGACCTCACTCAATTGTATTTTTTATATATATATATAGGAAAAAAGAAATCACTACGGGAAAGGGGAGGGACGTTTTTGGAATGATCATTTTTGAATGTCCTGATCCAGCTGGAGAAATCACAGGCATGGGAAAATTTCCCAGAACCCTCACAGTCATGGCGGGTCAGTGTACGGTGCAGCAGATGGCCATAAAAGGTCAGTTTCCTGACCACTATTATTAGAAAAAAAAATGTATTTCCACTTTTTCCTTTGAACTACATGTGCATTATTCTTTTTTAATAAAAGTTTGACCACGCCCCCTTCTTTCCTCATTCTCTGTTTCCTCCAATAACTAGATGGACATTGTAGTTCTACAATTACAGACTGTAGTCCATCTGTGATCTTTGTTGTTGTTGGTTCTCTGTTGGTCAGGAGCATCACAGAACAGGCATCATTTGGGTGGTGGATAGTTGATTGTGAGTTCTGCAGTGACACGGATGTGGTGGGGCAGGGTTTAGTGCAGTAGTGCTGCTCTAGTTTCATTTAAACACCTTAGTGACACTGCTGGGATAGGACTAAAGCACCGAGCACATAAACCCTGCTCTGTGGTGATACTAATGGGGTTCTGAGCATTAGAACAGAGTACACAGTACGTACTGTAGTCCACACACAGATGGTCTGGAATTGTAAGTCTCTCTAATACGTTAGGAAAAATTATTATTATTAATAGTTTCCTTCTCCTAAACATTAACACCGAGCGTAAACACTGCAACCCGACACACTGTGATTACTCTGAGACGGAGAAAATCGTTTTTTACACGAAAGTCATTGTGAAAATAACCATAATGTCTCCCTTGGGTAGTGTTCACGGTGGATAATAGCTCAGGTTCATGGTTTAAGTTGATATACGGTTCTTTAATTTTTTTTCCAGAATGAAAATAAAATCGGGCGGCACGTTGGCTTAGTGGTTTAGCATGTTCTCCTCTCAGCACAAGGGATTCCCGGTTCGCATCCCCATCTGGGCGGAGTTTTCATGTTCTCCCCATGTTCGCGTGGGTTTTCTGCGGGTTCTCCGGTTTCCCATATAGAGTGTGTGTGTGTGAGTGAGTGCGTACCCAGCGATAGATTGTCGTCCTGTCCTGGGTGTATCTGCCCAGCGCCTGAAACGTTCTCCCCTGGATGGGCATGGGGAACCCCCCCACGACCCTAATAGAGGATGAAGTGGAAGACAATGGATGGATGGAAAATAAAATCCGGTCTCAGGACGACCTTTAGCTGTTTTTGGGACTACTTTTAGTTATTACCATGCCAGATCATAAATCTGTAAAGCCAGCTTGTTGTGCAAATTAATCTATTTTAATCTCCTTTTAAACTGTGAATCCTTCTTACCTTGGACCACACCCCAGGGGTACTGTCTGGCCCTCACGCTCTTGTTCCCGACTTTGACTTCCTCCACGCTGCCCACTACAGCAAACGGAAGATGAGCCTGTAAACATAAAAACAAAGTTACTCCAAACTGATGCTCTGATTCTTAAATACATGATGTACAATATGGAGACTGTGGATGTTTTTGGTTAAAAAACGCAGCTTGATTCAGAGCGCGTCACTGTGTCTTTGCTATTGTAACGACAGGAAACGCAAAAAAAGTACTAGGCGTGTGGTAGCTCAGCGGTTAGGGTGTTGGGCTGTCAATCAAAAGGTTGTGGCTTTAAAACCCAGGTCCACTGAAGTTACCAATGTGGGGCCAAAAGCAAGGCCCTTAACAGTCAATGTGGCCTTATTGCTCGAAGGATGATGTGGTCAATCCCGTGGGGTGCCCATCCAGGCGTGCGCGCACACACACACACACACCCACCCTCACACAGATACTCACACAAACACACTCTATATGGGGCAATGTGGAGAATTCAAATGACCTTGATCCACGTTTTTGGGACTGTGGAAGGAAACCGGAGAACCCGGAGGAAACCTACGTGGACACGGGGAGAACATGGAAACTCCACTCAGACTGGGATTGGAACCAGGAATCCCCAGCACGGAGAGGAGAACGTGTTAACTAAGACACCGTGCCGCCCATAACACAACACGTCCATCCATCCATTATCTTCCGCTTTATCCTATATTAGGGTCGGGGTGGGGAGTCCCCATGCCCATCTAGGAGAAAACGTTTCAGGCGCTGGGCAGATACACCCAGGACAGGGGGCCAATCCATTGCTGTGCACACTCACACAGACACTCTATATAGGGCAATTTGAAGAATTCTATTCACCTTGATCCATGTTTTTGGACTGTGGGAGGAAACCGGAGAACCCGGAGGAAACTCACGCGGACACGGGTAGAACATGGAAACTCCACCCAGATTGGGATTCGAACTGAGAGGAGAACATGCTAAACCACTAAACCACCGTGCCACTGGTAACGCAACACGCATTTTACACAAGAATGATTCACAAGAATTCAACACATTGTTACAAACCACTACTTAGTTTTCTCGTTGGCAGCGTTGAAAATAGTATCCCTCAAACTACTCGCATATTGACTGGAGTGGAAAACATGTGACCAACATCAATTTCCTCTCTATGCAAAAGATGACTGGAGGGCGCATTGCTTCGGCAAAACATTCAGTACTGCACCATACACAGTATAGAACCTCACACACAGCCCATGTTCTGTCCTGCTGGACATAACTATGACCGACATGACCATGTGGTTTTAGGTTTCTTTTTAATATTAAACAGAACGCATTAGTTCTACTGTCTACAGGAAGCTCGGCATGACGTTAAAAGAGGATGTGTTTTAAGGTAAATAAGGCAAGTAGAAGTCTGCTTTATTATTAGTACACATGAGTAAGCACGCAAGTATAAGCTTTTCTTAAAAGGAAGGGCGGCACGGTGGCTTAGTTTGCCTCTCAGCGCTAGGGATTCCCGGTTCGAATCCCAATCTGTGTGGAGTTGCCTTGTTCTCCCCGTGTCCACGTGGGTTTCCTCCGGGTTCTCCGGTTTCCTCCCACAGTCCTGCATTGGAGGTCCTGAACTAAGTTTGTAATGTTAATTAGAAGACTTAAACATTACATATGGTACTAAGAGGTTCTGGGGCGGCACGGTGGCTTAGTGGTTTAGTATGTTCCCCTCTCAGCGTTAGGGATTCCCAGTTGGAATCCCAATCTGGATGGAGCTTCCATGTTCTCCCCGTGTCCGCATGGGTTTCCTCCGGGTTCTCCGGTTTCCTCAGCCCAGTGATAGATTGGGCAGATACACCCAGGACAAGGTGCCAGCGCCCGAGACGTTCTCCCTTGGATGGGCATGGGGAACCCCCACAAACCTAGAGGTTAAAGCGGTAGATAACGGATGGATGGAAGGTTAAGGAATTTAGTAATATAGCGCTTTTTACAACAGTACATCGTCACAGCTTACAAACCTTTAAATCCCCAAAGAGCAAGCCGAAGAGACAGCGGCAAGATAAAAACTCCCTGTTGTGCTTTTACTTAAGGAAGAAACCTTGTGAGGACCGAGGCTCAGTGGGGGACTCATCCTCCTTGAGCGGAAGGGCAGCATCAACAGTGTAGGACAGCCATGTACAGATTGTGTGGTGATCATGTGACCCGTATTTAACAATTAAAAACTATATACAGTAATTCGATTGAGGGTGTCCTGCAGGACCGCCAGATAAGCAGTCTGCTCCCATCAGGTTCTGAAGTGGAACTGCAGTCTCAGTACACCGCACTAATGGAATTCATATTTCAAGTGTATCTTCATGGCGAGACTTACATTCATGGAGGAGTTGATCTCGGCCACCGCGTCATCGTCCGTGGGGAACTGGTAGATCTGAACGCCGTTGCTCACGAGCTCGCTCATGATTTTGATCTTGAACTTGTGCAGCTCGCTTTTTGAAATGGTGTCGGCTTTGGCAATGATGGGGATAATGTTCACCTGCAGAACATGAGCGCTGATGAAACCAGGGTTCGAATGCGGATCCAACATTCACAGAGCAATTTAACACCATGCAATAAAAAATAATAAAAGACGGGGCAGCACAGTGGCCTAGTGGTTAGCATGTTCTCCACTCGGCAGTGAGGATCCAGGTTCGAATCCTGATCTGGGTGAAGTTTTCATGCTCTGAATCAGCGTGGGTTTTCTTCCACATTCTAAAAACATGGAATCAAGTTCAACTAAATTGCCCCATATAGTGTGTTTATGTGTGTGCCCGGCAATAGTTAGGCGCCCTGTCCTGGGTGTATCTTTTCAGCGCCTGAAACGTTCTGCCCTGAATGGGCATGCACAACCATGCCTATACATGGATCCCATGTAGATTATCCGCGATAAATTGCCCCCATATAGTCTAAGTGAGTGAGTAAGCGTATGCTCATTGATGGATTGGCAGCCCATGTTCTCTCCGTGTCCATGTGGGTTTCCTCCCACAGTCCAAAAACATGGATCAAGGTCAAGTGTCTGTGTGAGTCCATGTGTGCCCAGCAATAGATTGGTGCCCTGGTGCTGGGTAAATCTGCCCATGCCATGCCATGCCCGACCCCCACCCCCCCCATGACCGTAGTACAGGAATAAAAGGAAGATAATGGATAGATGGATTGGTGCCCTACCAGTACCTGAATTCTAGTAGTGGAAGATATTGAATACTACTATTACTACTACACTAATGATAGCCTTGTATAATCTATAAAAATTGTAGCATTTACATTTAGTCATTTAGAAGACGCTTTTATCCAAAGCAACTTACAAATGAAAACACCACAAGTTAGTAGTTATGGAGAAAACCAGCTACACTGTAGAATTATCAAACATGATCGCCTTAGCAAACTGTAATTCCACACACATTGAAATAAAATTACAGAGCCTTCTACAAAATGTGTATTTTAAAAGCTGGAAATGTAAATGTTTGGCTAAGTGTAGCTAAGTTTATATATAAATAGTGCAGCACAAAGCCAGCTGCTGGCAGACACATCCAGGGGTGCTGTTGGTTAGTGGTTATGGTGAGCACTTTCAGTCTGAAGGTCCAATAATGGTTACCAGTATGGACCACTAGGATCCAAACCCATAAGCCTTACCTTTTCAGGGGCACTGACTCTGGTGTATGTGTTCTAACCCCAAATATCAAATTTGGATACTTATAAATGTATTGTACTGTCCTAAACAAAAGAAATAGACTCCTGCTTGTCCCATCGTTATAAACCTGTAAAACATCATATTTAACGTTATGTATCACAATAGCCTCTACGTGTCTGAAACCTTGGGAACGTGCGTTTGAGAAATCGAGCCTCTTCAGTTTGAGAGTGACATGGTTTAATGGCGAACGCTTGCTGACGATCTGACGATGCTACCACCCCACATCAGAGCGAACATTAAAACCACGTAACGTGGTCGAGACCCTAATCCAGTACTTCCATGTAAAGATTTCTGCTAATCTCGCAAACCAGTAGAGGATTTAAGGGATTCACAATGTTCTAAAGGCTCACTGGCCGCATGCAGAACGTCACGAGTACCATCTGTGCAGTGTGTGTAAAGCAACCTGAAAATCACACTTGCCAAGTCCAGCATTTCCACCCCACCATGTCTCCCTCATCACCCCAGGTTATTCTGACACGCCCTTGAACGCAGGCAGCAAATTACAAATTGATCCACAGATTTTCAGATTCAGAATGGTGGAAGTGTATCGTCCTTCATGCTGCAGCGTGTGTTGGTCAATATTTTATTGACCAGCATCAACTTGAACACACACACATATGTATATTTACACATACATTCACACAAATATATTTTTACACATACACACACACACACATATATATATATATATATATATATATATATATAAACACACATACACACCCCATGTTCTCAGTTCCACTGTAAAGATGCATTTTAAAGTTCTACAATTCTATATGTTTGTTCTACAGTACATACTGTGTACTCTGTTCTTTAACGTCAGGACCCCAATAGTACCACCACAGAGCAGGTGGTCTATTATTAGGTGGGTGCATTTTTCCTATCCCAGCAGTGTCACTGAGATGTTTAAATGTAATGCACTGCTGCACTAAAATCCCCTCACTACATCAGTGTCACTGCAGAACTGACAATCAACAATCCACCACCCAAATGATACCTGATCTGTGATGGTCCTGACCAGTATAGAACAGAGAACCAACAACAACAAAGAACACAGATAGACTAAAGTCTGGAATTATAAAAATACAAATATATATATATATATATATATATATATATATATATATATATATATATATATATATATATATATATATATATATATATATATGGCATGGTGGCTTAGTGGTTAGCACTTTTGCCTCTCAGCACTAAGGATTCCCGGTTCGAATCCCCATCTGGGTGGAGATTCCATGTTCTCCCCGTGTCTGCGTGGGTTTCCTCCGGGTTCTCCGGTTTCCTCCCACAGTCCAAAAACATGGATCAAGGTCAACTGAGTTCTCCAAATTGCCCCAATTGTACTAAACAAAGCCTTCCACGTCCTGAAGCAGCTCTTTATACCTTACTGTCCAGCTTCTTCATCGTGACTAAATCCAGCGATTTGAGCGAGTGGCCGGTGGGAGAAATGAAGTAGAGGCAGATGTGGATTCTTGTGTCGTGGCAGTTAAAAAGCGAGCGCTTGATTTTCAGCTCCTCCTGCAGGTAGTTTTCAAATTGCGTGTCGATGTAGTCCACAATGGGTTTGTAGCTAAAAACAAATAATAATCAAAACATTAACAAACATTAGGAACATTAGGTGCCTTTAGCAAAAATACCTCTGCTGATGCACATGGACACATCGTCAGTGACGGTCCTGAAATCAGGCCTTTCATACTCCTGCACCCTCATTCAGGTGACATAGTCCGGTTGAGCAGACCCTCAGTTTGTGTCCAGCGGTCCAATGAGCTACCACCACGCCATGGTTCTCCTCTCTGGAGCCACAGCCATCTTGAGGCCCCTCTCTGCTGCTTCAATAGAAGCGCTGGTGCAGCTTTGAAGCATCAAACTCATTACAGTTATCTACAACTCCATCACTCAGTATTGTTTTTATGCCGCCTGCCCTTTCCCCCTCCAGTTCACCCGGATTTCCCAGCATGCATGTCGTGTGAACCTCGAAGTTTCCGCTGACAGAGTTCCCGTTGGATACGTTTTTACTCTACATGGTGATCTCTCTTTAGCGGTCAGCACGCTGTGATGCAAGAACAACTCGCACAAGCTGTGCCTTTCACACACATACTTTCTCTCGCTCTTTAACCCTTTCAACTATATGCAGTCCCACAGCTGTAGAGCAATCCAAGAATTCCAAACGCCCCCCCCATTCTTTTCCTTCCTGCCTGGTTTTTCTTATTAAAGCGACTCAAATCAGAGAAACTGTCTCACAGCTGCATTCTTTAGTTCTTATATGTTCTATTCCCACATAAAGATGACAGAACTCTGGACGTTTGGAGTCTGAGGAACAGCAGGAGTTTATTTAACTACTTGCTATAATAAGAAATCTGTCAGAGCTTATTACATCAGCGTTTCCCTGTTTGTTATGTAAATTAATGTTCTGGAATGTCAATACAGTAAATCATACACACAAGCACACACACACATGAGTTTGCATGTGTGTGTATAATTTTATATAATTCTGATTATATTGTTATAATTTTCATTTGATATAACTTTGAATTATATATATATATATATATATATATATATATATATATATATATATATATATATATATCCCCCCCCCCCCCCCCCCCCCCCCCCCCCCCCCCCCCCCCCCCCCCCCCCCCCCCCCCCCCCCCCCCCCCCCCCCCCCCCCCCCCCCCCCCCCCCCCCCCGAGCAAAACAAACGAGAGTTAATGTGAGAGGGAGCAAGTGAGAGAAATTAAGTTTGAGAGTGAGAGAGACAAAGGCAGTAATTTTAAACACATACTTATGCAATGTGCAAAATGTGAACAATGTGAGAGCGCTATAGCAAGAGCTAAAGAAAAGGAGAGTGGGAGGGAGCAAGCATGTGAGAAAGAGAGCAAGCATATGAGAGAAAGGACAATTAAGCATGCATGCACAAGAGAGAGAGAGCGAGAGAGCAAGCAGACGAGAGATAGAGGTACAGTGTGTCCTCATACTCTTATACTAGAGATGCAATGAATGTAGAAATATAATCCATTGATGTCTATATTAATCTAATAATAAAACTTACACATATTTGGGCAAACCACATACATTTATATAAATACAGACACCAAGACGTGTAAGACACAAAAATTTTTGTGTGTGGTATAAATATATGAAAACACACACACACACACAAACAAGCTGAGTATGCGTGTTTGTGCGCATGGCAGACAAATTAATTTTAGCCTAGACAACTTCTCCTTTGTGTATGTGTGTAAGTGTATGATGTTTGAGGACGTTGACGGTACTAACCTAAATATATAATGTGTTTATTGAACAACTAAACAAATATGTTTGTGCTTTATATAATCTGCAAGCTGCATGTTTTAGTTTAAGCATAAATCAATTAGTTTTAAATAATAATAATAATAAGGTATTATTTATTAGAGTGTAATAAGCAGGAGACCTGGTGCTTGGGGCACCAAATAACCTTTAATCACCTAAGCTTCTAACCTTGAATAGAAACCTCATTAAATTCTGACCTCTCCTCTTTGTTAATTTGGTCGCCGAAGCCCACAGTGTCGACGATGGTGAGTTTGAGGTGGACGTTGCTCTCCTGTAGGTCGTAGGTCTTCGGTCGCAGGTACACGCCGTTCTGATAGTGACTAGCCTCGTCGTTCTCAAACATGGTGTTAAAAAGGGTGTTCATCAGAGTGGATTTGCCGATACCGGTCTCTCCTGAACAAGAAAGAGAACATCCATCTCGATTTAGACTTTATAAACAATCTTTATTTACTGTGTTGTATAGAGTTTGTGTTTTTCAATCAGCACTGTATAAAACTGTGTAAGAGCTGAATGCATTTAGGTGCTGATTTAGGGATCAGGCAGACCTACCCACACAGAGGATGTTAAAGCAGAAACCCTGCGACACCGATTTACTGACCAGCTGATCGGGCAGACTGTCGAAACCAACATGTCCACCCAGATTGAGGTTCCGCTTCTGTTCATTCTGCAAAACATCGATCGTGTCAATTAACAGAGAGAAGTCGAACGTGCATGGTGCTGGAGGAGGGTGGGGGTGATGGTTCAGACCCCATCTGCTCCAGTGACACATTATGCAGCACAATTTAATGAAGTCACGGACTGATTACCGATTCATTAAGCAATACAGCATTACAACAGAACCATACATCTCTGTGCAGTTGCCCCATTGAAATTCCAGAAACTATAAAAGAGACTGACGCGCGAATTAATAACCTTCCCCCAATTTGCCAGTCAACTGCTTCCAAGCTCCACCCACAAAATCAGCCTGATAGCAGATGGTTCACTGAACCTTAAAACAAAACTGGTCTCTCAGGACAATATATTAAAATGTTTAGTCACATATATGGAGATAATGGAGACATGCGTCTAGACTTCCTAAAGCTGAACTGCTCATGCATGGGGAGGAGGAAGCAGGAAAGGGAACATAAGGGCCAAAAGTAAAACATTTGTACATATTAAAGAGTTTTTATATTCTGCATATATAATGTGGTAACTTTAACGAATATAAAGGTTAGAGGTTTTTATCCCAAGTTACCCCCAGGGTTCCCAACATGGGCTCTTTAGCAAAGCGCCTAACCTTTATTGCTCAAGGGTGCAATTAGAAAGGTTGATTAGAAAGTGGGGGTGCACAGACATAATTATAAGATGCTTTTCATTTATGTCAGTAGAATCTTCTTGTGTGTGTTTGTTTGTATTGTCTTCATCCTTGTCTTCACGTAGGGGTATGGGATCACAGATGCAATATCAAGGTGCAATAATAATAATTAAGGTGCAATAATAATAAAGCTTACTGTCAGCATTTAACAAATCAAAATCATGTCACTGGGTCATTTGCTCATGTTTACAAACCAAAAAAATATATTAAATTGAAATATTTCAAGCACATCAGATCAAAGCATGCATGCCTTATGCAAGACATGCCGCATATCATGTGTTCTGGGCAATCATTTCAAAAATGTGGTCTGATCTGATAAAGTGGTTTGTCTGTCATCTTTAATCTAATAAGGGTTATGAGATTTATGAGGGTTTAGACAAAGGGTTCAAACAAGCTGGATCTCAGTGAGGTGGAGAACAAACCAAACACAGTCATGATCACATACCCCTATGTGAAGACAATACACACAGAAACGCACAAGAAGATTATGTGAGACATATATGAGAAGCATCTTAATAATGTCTCTGCACCCCCACTTTCTAATCAGCCGCCTGATTACATGGTAGCAGTGCAAGCAACATTATGCGAGTCAGCAGCAGAACATGCATTAGAATAATTCAACAGGACAGTGACATGATTGTTGGTGCCAGGTGGGCTGGTTTGATTATTTCAGTATCTGCTGATTTCCACAAAATAGCAATTGATAGCAATCTAGTTCCCAGCGATGGACTGGCACTCTGTCCTGCCCAGCTCCCGAAACGTTCCTACCTCCCCCTCCCTGCGACCCTAGTAGAGGATAAAGAGGAAGATAATGGATGGATATCAATCTAGTGTTCCGCATAATGACACAGCAAACTTGTGGAAACCAAAATGTGTGTCATTCCTAAAACAATTCAAATATATGAAGAATAAAGATTAGTGCCTTGGTGCATTCACAAAATGTAAGCTTTAAAAAGAAAAAAAAAGGCCAGTGCACTATGATGATTAAAACAATCTGTAGAGCTAAAACTCAGTGATTTAATACTTTAAACATTAGATTTTGAGGAAAAAAAAAAAAAAAAACATTAATTAAATGGTCCTCTGGATGAAACTTGCAGGGAGGCGCACATGAGGCCGCAGCTGGACGAATCAGATTGGGCGTCTGCATTAAAGCTGATCATTAATCATGTCATCTAATAAATCAATACATCTACCAAAACCAATATTTCTAAAAACACTCAAAAGAACTGACTTAACCTTTAAGCAATATAAATCCATCATTTAGCATCATGTTCCTATGAATCCTAACATGTACAGTAATTAACCCAAATACCTCACATTGATTACTTAGAACTTAATATTAAAGATCATTATTACAAGTCTTCAAACATGTCACTGATTAAACACATAACACAAAGACATTTAGCATTTTGCAGCAGAATTCCATTAAAATCTATTTGCTTGGACCTGGTTCTGACAAAGCCATAAGCCAAATACGTACTTGTGGACTGTGTGCAAGACTCAATTAATAGTGTATTAACAATTAACGTTTCGGGCGCTGGGCAGATACACCCAGGACAGGGCGCCAATCCATCCCTGGGCACACACTCAAACAGACACGCACACATATACACTCTATATGGGGCAATTTGGAGAACTCAATTGACTTGATCCATGTTTTTGGACTGTGGGAGGAAACCGGAGAACCTGGAGGAAACCCACGCAGACACGGGAAGGACATGGAAACTCCACCCAGTTGGGGATTCGAACAGGAGAACAGTGGTGAGAGGAGAACATGCTAAACCAACGTGCCCCCTGCAATTAATACAGTTTAAGGTTTTGCATAGAGACCAGCGCTCCAAATCCCAATTGGCTAGGTTTTACCCCAATTCAATTAATGATCAGTGTGATGGATGCTGTGCTTCACCATGCAATCGAAGTCATATGTTTTTTCTCTGCCCCTCGCTTCATAAGTTTTGGTTCAGTTATTTTGACACCATGTCTAAAGTTTTTAATCTGCGGATCGCTCCTTGCCCTTATATTGCTATTTTTGGCCTAACGTCCGGTTTGCCCTCTTTGTCTCGACTTCAAACTGACATCCCTATTGGCAAGACGTTGAATATTATTATTTTGGAAATCGACAAAGCCACCACCTTTTTCCTTATGGCTCTAAGATGTCCTGCATTTTTTTAGATTAGATAAAATAAGATTTACTGTCAGAGGTAATACATCAGCATTTTATTTAAAATGGAATCCTTTCCTTGCTTACATACATGCCGGCTGGATAATACCCCCACCTCCCCCTTTGTCTTGTTTGGGTTTACTTAAAGAGGGAAAAAAAATATGTCTCCTTTTTTTACACTGTTGTTGTATCTGAATGTATGTACTTTCGCACAATGCTGTATGTAGTTTGTTGTTTATTGTATAAATTATTACTTCTCGATTAAAAAAATTAACAAATAAAATCCATTTGCTTTTAAAATGAGTGAGATCGGTTTACAAAGTGCAGGTTTGCTTTTTCTTTCCAAGGTATCTCGACTTTCTTATAAACTCAGTTCTCATTTCTTTAGTCCTGCGTTTCACACTAAATTTCCTGAGTTTAACTCGGTCTGATCGTCGTTCTAAGGTTTATACGATACAGATTCTAATGTTAAAGGTTTCATTTCCGCCATTAGGTTTCTCTAAGAGGTCGTCCTCTTAACCACTATGGTGCATGATGGGAATTTAAGTAAAGCTGCTTTGTGACAAATTTTCAGTTGCCTAAAAAAAAAAAAAAAAAAAAAAAAAAGTTTCCACAGGAAGATAAAAACTCAGTTGTGATTCGCAGAGTGAAACCGTCTGTATGAGTAAAACAATATTAATGATAAAAATCCTGCTCTTTGTTCACATTTCTGTTAATCTACATAATGCAAATTTATTTTTATATTTCTAATAGCAAACGTTCAGGTAAAATGCAACCATAATGAAGAACTGTGACTAAACAAGTTAAAAATCATCTTAGGTTTTTTTTTTTTTTTGTGGTCCTGACATTTGAGACATATTTGGCCCAGTGATGTCACACACTCACTTCTGCTCCGACAGTGTTAACAGGTGGAACACACATAAAAATGTAACACCTAAATTTTACTTAAATTTTAAATTTAAAACACACACCTAAAATTTAAATATTGGCTTAATCAAAATATTTTTTTTTCCCGTATCAATTATAACTTTCATTTATAATAACATCTGGCTGGAGTTTCCATGTTCTCCCCATGTCCATGTGGGTTTTCCTCGGTTCTCTGGTTTCCTCCCACAGTCCAAAAACATGGACCTCATGTGATTTCATTGCTCTAAATTGCCCTTGCCCCAGATAGTGTGTGTGAGTGAGCGAGAGTGTGTATGCCAGTACCTGAAATGTTACCCCAGTACCCCCGCCCATGACCCTGGTAAGGATTAAGCAGAAGATTAGAAGTTGAGAAGAGAAATAATGGCAAAAATAACTGACAACTGAAACCAAAGTGGCTTTAGACTGGATGAACACCAACCCACAATTCAGCATTGCGACCAGCACACACCGAATGGAGCATGTCGAACAAGTTGTTAGTTATACTCAGACATGTCTTCTATCTTGGTCCACACAAATCTGAACTCCACATGCTCCATTGAAAACGAGTCAAAGTGCTAAAGACATGTTTAACGCTGCCTCTGTAAACGTTTTGAATGATGACATCTGAACCCTAAACCTCGGTATGTGGACAGGTGGTGGATCACAACACTACAGCACACCACGAGAAGCAGAGCATGATGGGTTTACTGATAATCAGCTTATCCAATGTGTGAACACTCTTCACCTGCGTTGATCAACTGCTGTGTCGAGCCAATAAGACGCTGATGAGTTTCACGGGATTGAATTAATACCGAAATACACTCTCCAACCATTTTATTAGGTACAGCTGATGGACGTTGTACGGTTCTACAGTTCCTTTCTATAGTCCATCTGTTTCTCTACATACTCCGTTAGTCCCCTTCAATCTGTTTTCTGATGATGTGGACCCCCACAGAGCAGGTATTTTTAGTGTACTCTCTGTCCAGAAGCACTGCTGTATAAAATTCACTCATACCAGCACAACACACACAAACACCACCACAATGTCAGTATCACTGCAGTACCATCTACCACCTTAACACATCCTCTGTGTGTGTCTTGATCAGAGACCAAAGTAAAGGACACTAATGGAATATGAAGAGGAACAGGTGGATTACAGAATGGGTTTGTAAAACTACAAAGTCTATCTATATGATATTTAAGTTCTATATGAACTTAAAGACAGTGAGTACAGAGTGAGTGATTATTGAGTCTGCCACAAAAACTGGATTATTTAAAAAATTTTAAAAAAAAACATGAATACAAATATACAGAGTAATGAATAAGAGACACTATTATAAAACATAAAAAGTACAGATGCACCAAATATTTGTTTATAAATTTCAAGTGACAACAATTTAACTTGAACAACAAGATATTTAATAATGCTGACTTTGTTCTAGTTTAACACTGGAGTGAAAACACAGAAGTTCAGAAGTTTAAATAGTTCTAAACATCAGCGCTGATCGATATTCGGGACGAGTTAAGAACTGAGAAATTTAAAGAACTGAAAAATTCAAAGAACTAAGAAATTCAAGGTACTGAGAAATCCTTCTCAGTGCGGTTCAGCTTATGCAGTATGGAAAGCCATTTTGTTCACATTTTACAATTAATTGTACCATACCAATTCTGTTAATAACAAATGCAGATTAAAGCAGGGGAATTCAGGGGGCGTAGTCGTTAGCACATCTGTCTCACAGCACTGGGGATCCAGGTTCGAATCCCGATCTGGGTGGAGTTTCCATGTTCTCCCCGTGTCCGCGTGGGTTTTCTCAGGGTCTCCAGTTTCCTTCCACAGTTCAAAAACATGAGTCTATGATGAATTGACTGTTTTATATTGGCCTTACCTAAATTGCCCTCTAAATTGTTCGTCTGTGTGTGTGTGTGTGTGTGTGTGTGTGTGTGTGTGTGTGCACACAGCAATGGACTGACACACTGTCCTGGGTGTATCTGCCCAGTGCCTAAAACGTTTTTCCCTGAATAAGCATGGGAAATTCCACACCTGCGAAAGCGGAACATAATAATACTAAAATATAATATGTTAATCTAACATTTTACAACCATAAGAGACAGTTTTCTGATTTTGTCCGTCATGCATGTTGCTGAATTGGCAAAAATACAGTGTGTGTGATGGACATTTGTGCAATAAACCCTTCGTTGTGAAATTTGCATTGCAAATAAATTCAGTCCATAAAAACACAACTTCCTCAAAGAAGACATAATCTAAGAGCTGCTTGAAAAGAAAATGATTCTTCATTCTAATCAGAGTTATTTTTAATGAACATTCACTGCATTTTACAGCTGTGCTGTGAGGAACTATTAGAGGAACTATGTAAATGCTCTCTCTGGGATTTGGACCCATTTACTGCCGTTGCCTTAAGTTCAGGATGCTGTGAGTATCCAGAATATTTCAATATTATTTTCAGTTTGAGTAAAGTTTACCATCATGTCTAATTGCGAGACTGATGCTACACCCACCAACAATAATGATAAATAATAATAATACTAAAACACTGAACGGTAGCATGATGGAGAGCACAGACTAAATTTTGATGGGGAGAGAAAGTACAGCACCAGACCATAATGTGATGGCGGATGTAGGCAAGAAGATGCATTTGGTTCTGTACACAGAGAACAGATAGACAGCAGACCCATCATTAACCATGATCTTCTCCAGCCTGACTCAATTTGTACGTTAAACACAGAGCACACGCAGCAGTCCACGGCAGCCATTTGTAAACAGATTCTGACTTTTTCCATCATGTTCAAATTTTTTGTAATCCACATGAGAGTCTCTTTCTGCTCCAATCTGAAATGGAGTACGCCAGCTGGTGACCACTGCTGTAAAAAGACATCGCTCTTATCATTAAAGGCGAATGGGATTTATTATCATAACTCATGTGGTTTAACTGGATATCAAATTCTATATGCAGCTTATGTTCAGTAAGTAAAACTAATACCACTGTTTCCTCTCTGTACACGCCTACGCTGTAGGACCATCCTCATTCCCCAAAATAGAATGGTTTGCATCAGAGGGTTCAGACTGGGTGATGTTACATCAACACTTTGAAAAAAATACACTAAAAATAAACGTAAATACATTAAAAGCACGACCTTTTTGGGACATAACCAAGTCTTTAAGGTATGTTTAGGGTGAGATTTGCACAGACAATTTTAAAAACATCTTTGAGATGGTCATTATATAAGTCCCAACATCCAACGTCAGTGTCCAACCTTAAAAACACAAAATCCACAACACACTACAAACTCTTGTCCTTCCAGAAGCATTTCAGTAGCTGAATCTGCAATCGGAGAACCAATGCACAATGGGAGGTGATAAAAGGTCCTGTAGGTTTGATATGTAGGTGTCCAAATACTTTTGCCTATATAGTGCGTTAACAGAGGTAGCTGATCTTTAGTGCATTATGATTTGTGGAGAATATAAAGTGGTTAAGAGGGGAAAATATACAGCATTCAAATGTTTAGAAACACAAAGTTTTCATGTTCAATGTTCCAGTGTCAGACTTCAAATCATCATGTTAATAAAAAAAACAGGTCACAATCTTTAAGTACAAAAAAAACTCTGGTCCACAATTCAAATTTTAACGTAAAAAAAATTGGTAGGTAAACCAGTTTATGGATTTATTAACGCTTAATATTTAAAACACTGCATTAAAGACACAGTAGGGTGTTCGACTTTTAAGCGGAAGGTTAAAGGTTCAAACTCAGTCCACTTGCCATGACTGAGTCCCGTGTTGTGATTTATTCACAATAATGCCACGCCCTCTCCTACCTTATTGATTTATTATTAATTAGATTGGAATCAATCTGGTTCGTAATAATATTAATTATTAACATTATGTTTGAAGAGTATTACTTTGCAGGCCTGCTATTATAAAACTTTAATAATAAAGGCACAGCAAGACAATGGATAATTCTTTGGGAAAATGTAAAAATGTAGTATGAAGAGAAAAAATATATATATATAACCTTCACCTGAGAAGGTCTTGCTCCTCCATGCTACCAGAGAGTCTTATCCCGGAACAATCTTTGTCTTATCATTCAAATTCCACACTTATCTGTCTCAAGA
The DNA here is from genome assembly GCA_019802435.1 of Corydoras maculifer. Taxonomy (NCBI): domain Eukaryota; kingdom Metazoa; phylum Chordata; class Actinopteri; order Siluriformes; family Callichthyidae; genus Corydoras; species Corydoras maculifer. The sequence goes on along the minus strand of JAFMOD010001286.1, from coordinate 185,350 downwards.
CATCCACTATCACATTCAGAACTGCAATTCCATTTACAGTGATCACACACACACTCCTTCACGTCACTAGTTTGGTTAATAAACTACTTAATAACTCTACCTCAAATCCCAATCTGGGTGGAGGTTCCATGTTCTCCCCATGTCCGGGTGAGTTTCCTCCGGGTTCTCCAGTTTCCTCCCACAGTCCAAAAACATGGATCAAGTCAATTGAATTGAATTGGCATCCTGTCCGGGGTGTATCTTCCCAGCGCCTGAGATGTTCCCATGCCAGGATGGGCATGGGCATAGGACCCTCCCCCCACCCCAATCACCCACGACCCTAAGAGAGTAAAGCGGAAGATATATATATAAATAGATAGATATAGTGTGTGTGCACTCTGTCCTGGGTGTATCTGCCCAGCGCCCCAACCTCTCACCATCTCTCCTGGATGGGCACTCGGTTTATAACAAGTTGTACAAGAAGCTAGTAAAAGGTTGTAATGTGGGTTAGTTAAAGGTTATTGGTGGAACAGCGGATGGTTGCAGCAGACAGACAGACAGACAGACAGAAGGAAGTAAGTAATTTTGTAAGTAGCTTCTCCTGGAAGGATGTGAAGGTTCGTAAAGAGTTGTGAGATGGTTAGCAGAACGAAGGAGGAGGAGGGGGTTAAGTGAATTACCTGATTGTAAGTTGTTTGAGGTCTGAGGTAAAAACTAAACACCAGAAACCTGAACACAACGACGCGGAACGGAAGCAGTCGACCGAGCCAGCCCGGTGCAGCAGGCGTGAGGCGGGAGGCGTGAGGCGGGACTGTCCCCCCACCCCGGAGCAGGAGAACCATTAACACATTAAAACCCTTTTTATTTCTCGAAGCCGTTAAACAAACACAGGTACCTCACAGTAACCAACAACCGTCCGCGAGGACAGTCACGCACGCGCTTCCCGCCTCCCCGCTTCCCGCTCAAAGTGAGCTCAAAGCCGGGCGGGGGGGGGGTTAAAAACGTACGACCACGACGCGCTCACCGAGACATCGAACGGAACACTCACGGAGAACACGTCCACTACGTCCGCGGCAGCCATGATGAAGGATGTGCAGGACGGCGTTAAGAGGAGCAGCCCTCCCGCTCTGAGTGCAGCCCCGCTTTGCCCCGCCCCGCCTGGTCTGTCCCAGCCCCGAGCGGCACCGCGCATGCGCACTGCTTCCCGCCCCCACCCGGGACGTCACAATGAGCAAGCACGCAGATTCCAGAGAGCCCGGCCGAGTGCACTTGCTGTAGCGTTTGTGTCAATTTGGGACGCAGCCAGTGGAGTGACGACGCGATTAGGACTCCATCCATCCATCCATCCATTATCTCCATGCCCATCCAGGGGAGAACGTCTCGGGCGGTGGGCAGATACACCCAGGACAGGGGGACAATCTATGACTGGACACACACTCACACACACACACACACTCTATATGGAGCAATTTGGAGAATTCAATTGACCTTGATCCATGTTTTTGGACTGTGGGAGGAAAACGGAGAACCCGGAGGAAAACCACATGGACACGGGGAGAACATAGAAACTCCACCCAGAATGGAATTCGAACCGGGAATCTCCAGCGCTGAGAGGAGAACATGCTAAACCACTAAGCCACAATGTCACCCTTTGATTAGGACTCCATCCATGCATCCACTTTATCCTCTTCCACCTTATCCTCTACTAGGAGTCGAGGGGATGGGGGTGGGTTCCCCATGCCCATCCAGGGGAGAACATTTCGGGCACTGGGCTGATACACCCAGGACAGGGGGGCAATCTATCACCGAACACACACTCATTCACACAAACACACTCTATATGGGGCAATTTGGAGAATTCAATTGACCTTGATCCATGTTTTTGGACTGTGGGAGGAAAACGGAGAACCCGGAGGAAAACCACATGGACACGGGGAGAACATAGAAACTCCACCCAGAATGGAATTCGAACCGGGAATCTCCAGCGCTGAGAGGAGAACATGCTAAACCACTAAGCCACGTGCCACCCTTTGCATTAAAACATCTATCCATTATCTTCCACTTTATCCTCTACTAGGGTTGCGGGGGGCAGGTTCCCCATGCCCATCCATGGGAGAATGTTTCGGACGCTGGGCAGATACACCCAGGACAGGGGGGCAATCTATCACTAGGCAATCTATCACTCACATATACACTCTCAATATGGGGCAATTTGAAGAATTCATTTGACCTTGATCCATGTTTTTGGACTGTGGGAGGAAACGGGAGAACCCGGAGGAAACCCACGTGGACAACACGGAAACTCCACCCAGATTGGGAATCAGGAATCCCTAGTGCTGAGAGGAGATAGATTGGCGCCCTGTCCTGGGTGTATCTGCCCAGACCCTGAAACGTTCTCCCCTGGATGGGCATGGGGAACCCCCTGAGACCCTAGCAGGGGTTTAGAAGAAAGATAATGAATTGATGAATAATTAATATGATAACTAAACAGAAGAGATTATCATAGCAACCTGTCTTATTTATAACCAGTTTTCAAACATCCTCATTCCTGTACGCCCTCTGTCCCTCTCTTACCCATCCACTCAAACACACACACACACACACACACACACACACACACATACAGAATTACACCTTTACAAAGTAATACATGTGTAAGCATAATGTAATAATAAAAGCAAAGGATTTTCAATGTCACGTTCTTTCATTCATTAATTATCTCCCGCTTTGTCTTCTATTAGGGTCGCGGTGGGGTTCCCCATGCCCATCCAGGGGAGAAATGTCACGTTCTTGTTTTATTATTTAATAAACTCATTTGTTGTATGTTGTATGCATTTTGCAAACTCAAACGTGTCTGGGAACATATGAAGAAGCTTTCAGGTGTGAACTGTACACTGGGGAACAGATTTTGTCCTATAGTCCAGTGATTTTGGATGGTGCATACGGATGTGAGCGAACTCCAGCTGGAATGTGACACTGACACACTGCATTAGACTCAGGGATGCTACTCATACGAAAACAGTTTTATAGTCCAGATATTCCAGAACACATCTTGTCCATGTTGGGCAGAAAATGCTACCAACAAGGAGCCATACAAAAACCTGGACTATGAACACATGTTCTTAAACACATCTGCTTCACATCTGGTTAACGTTTGGCAGTGCTATCTCCAAGTGACCCACTTTTGGCTCACGTGTGACCTACATCCTGGAACTGGGAGCTGTCAGATCAAGATGCATCAACTACATGTGGTACAGTATTAATGCTGAGACCTCCACTGATCCTCAGTCCTCACAATAACAACAAGAACCTTAATAATAATAATAATAATAATAATAATAATAATAATTATTATTATTATTATTATTTTTTTATTATTATTATAGTTGTTGTTGGGGTTACTCTGATCGTTAGTATGAATGTTATTATGATCATTATTATTATTTATTATTATTATTATTATTATTATTATTATTATTAGTGTTATTGTTTTTATGATGATGATGATGATTATTATTATTGTTGTTATTAGGTTTACTCTGATCGTTATTATGAATGTTATTATTATTATATATGTTTTTGTTTTGATTATTATTATTGATGTTGTCAGGTTTATTGTGATCGTTATTATGAATGTTATTATTATTATTATTATTAGTGTTATTGATTTTGTTATGATTCATTATTATTATTATTACTGTGATCGTTATTATGAATGTTATTAATATTATTAATATTATTATTATTATTAGTGTTATTAATTTTGTTATGATTCATTATTATTATTATTACTGTGATCGTTATTATCAATGTTATTATTATTATTACTATTATTATTGTTATTATTATTATTATTATTATTATTATTAGTGTTATTGATTTTGTTATAATTCATTATTATTATTACTGTGATCGTTATTATGAATGTTATTATCAGTGTTTGGATGTCAGAAGGGAAGGGTGGAAGGAGAGGAGGTTCTCTCGCAGGTGAGGTCGTGCATAATTTATGCAAATGTGGACGCTTCAACCCGGAAATCGGCTGATTCAGGTGAGGTCTGAAGGTGAGGTCGAAAGCAGGTGAAGCGTTCAGAGCGTACAGGCTTCCACACCTGCGAACCCGACATGGAGTTAACTCAGGAGTCGGTTCTCTCCGCGCTGACCGCAGAGGGGGGCAAGCTGAAAAACTCCGAGCTGCTGTCTCGTTTCAGCGAGCTGCTGAACCGCAGCGAGCCGAGCGAGAAGAAGCTGAACCGAGAGCTGTTCAAACGATTCATCAACAACGTAGCCGTCGTCAAAGAGATCGACGGCATCAAGCACGTCGTGCTGAAGAAGAAGTTCCAGCATTTAGTGGAGAACAGCTCGTCTGAGAACCCCGCAGAACAGCGGGGGGAGGGGGAGGAGGAGGAGGAGGAGCAGGGTATCGACTCATCCGAGTCTTCAGAACCATCCTTCATGACTCAAGCTTTTCAAACAAACCAGTCTGTGAACTACAAAAAAACCCGCTCCATCTTTGTGGTTCCCCTGAAGTCCGGCCCGTCGGAGGTTCCACTGCCGAGGAGGTCCGAGAGCCCCGCTCCCAAACCGTATGCCCTGCCGCTCCGCGCCCCTCCCGTGGTCATCACCACGCCCGCTCCTGAGACCCGAAAGCAGGATGGCGCCAACAACCAACAACCCAGCGAGGATCCCACCAAGCTCCACCTGGCACCCACGGGCATGCCGCCCAGGCCTCCGAGCTCCCCGGCGTATAGACGAAGCTCGCTGGCCGAAGGTCTGCCAATCCCAAGTTCTCCACTGCTCCGGAGACACCACAAAGGCGTCAAACCCGCGGACGAGCCCAGGTACGGGGACCCGGTCCAGATGGAGGGCGCGGAACACAGGTGGTTGGTCTCCACGGCGGCGGGTCAGTGGCTGTCGGTCTACGGGCTCCTGCTGAGCGACGCCCGCCTGCTCTGGAAGAGGGACTGCGTCTCGGGGTTTACCACTCTGCACTGGGCGGCCAAATGTGGCAACGGCGACATGGTGCGCAAGATTGTCGAGCTGGCCGGGAAGGACGGCAAGGCCCTGGAGGTCAACGCCAAGTCGTACGCCGGCTACACGCCGCTGCACGTCGCCGCCATCCACCAGCACGAGTACGTCATGGGCCTCCTGGTGAAGGACTACAGCGCCGACTGTCACATCCGGGACAACTCGGGCAAAAAGGCGCACCACTACCTGCATAAAGGCGTCTCCCCAGAGCTCCGGGAGCTGCTTGGAGGGGCGAGGGTGGACCCCGCGGAACCCGTGCCGAAAGGCGCCGAGGAGGCGGAGCCCCACAGGCACGCTCACACCATCAGCAGGCTGTTCCAGCCTCAAACGGTGGGGTACAAGAAGAAGCAGAAATACAGGAGCGCCATCTTTCCCATGCCTGAGGAACCACGGGGAGAGCGGGAGGAACACGGGCCGGGCATGCACAGGGTTAAGTCGGACCTATTTTCCTAACGGGACGGAACATTAAGGGGTGGCCTTTTAAAAAAAATGCATAATGTAACCTTAATTATTAACGTTCTTTATTTCTACAATGTTATCAAAGAGGGCGGCACGGTGGCCTAGTGGTTTAGCATGTTCTCCTCTCAGCGCTAGGGATTCCCGGTTCGAATCCCAATTAGGGTGGTGTTTCCATGTCCTCCCCGTGTCCGCCTGGATGTCCTCCGGGTTCCTGGGTCAATGGAGCTCTCAAATTGCCCCATATGACAAGGTTAATTCCATCCATCCATTATCTTCCGCTTTATCCTCCATTAAGGTCGCGGGGGTGGGGGGGGGTCTCCATGCCCATCCAGGGGAAAACGTCTCGGTCGCTGGGCAGATACACCAAGGACAGGTGGGTAATCTATCGCTGGATACACACTCACACAGACACACACTATATGGGGCAATTTGGAGAATTCAATTGACCTGGATCAGGCGGTACGGTGGCTTAGTGGTTGGCATGTTCTCCTCTCAGCGCTGATATTCCCGGTTCGAATCCCCATAGCAACGGCCAGTATGTGCTGCTCTAAATTGCCCCCATCTAAATTGCCCCTATAGAGTGTGTCTGTGTGAGTGAGCATGTTTGATAAATTGCCGTCCTGAAACGTTCTACCCTGGATGGGCATGGATTACCCCCTTGACCCCCCCTCCCGACCCCAGTAGAGAATTAAGCCGAAGATAATGAGATGAGAACATACAGTATGTGTTGCTCTAAATTGCCCCCATCTAGTGTCTGTGTGTGTGGGAGTGAGTGTGTGCGATGGATCGGCGCCCTGTCCAGGGTGTATCTGCCCACCGCCTGAAACGTTCCACACAGAATAGGCATGGGGGCACCCCAGCCTAACCCCCGGTCATGATTCCTTTGATTCCTGATCTTTAGGAACACAAAAGGATCACAAACCGCTTTAAAAGGTTCTTACAGAACCACAACCAGTTCTTCCATGCTATACGAGCATATGACTTAAAAACCAACACCTTTGTTTTTTTGAAATGCATGAATGACACTATTTGGGCCACACCCCCTTGTATGAATGACTCTTAATGACACACCCCCCTTACTGAAAGGAAAGGAATTCAGAAGGCAGGACTTAAAGGGACAATCTGCAAAAAATGAAACATGGATGTAAAAACGTGTTTATATTAGAACACACTTCCTGTTACTCAGAACATGGTAATTATGCTGCTAACCACCTAAAACACAATATCAACAGCCAGCTGCCCCCTAGCAACCACCTGGAATCCCATAGCAACAGCCACCTGGCACTCTAGCAACCACCTGAAATCCCATGGAAACAGCCAGCTGCCCCTAGCAACCACCTGGAATCCCATAGCAACAGCCAGCTGCCCCTAGCATCCACCTGAAACCCCATAGCAACAGCCAATTGACACACCAGCAACCAACTGAAACCCCATAGCAACAGCCACCTGACACATCTACAAGCACCTGAAACCCCATAGCAACAGCCAGCTGCCCCCTAGCAACCACCTGAAACCCCATAGCAACGGACACATGACCCACTAGCAAACACCTGAAACCCCATAGCAACGGTCAGATGACCCACTACCAACAACCTGAAACCCCATAGCAACAGCCACCTGACCCACCCACAACCACCTGAAACCCTATAGCAACAACCACCTGATACACCCACAACCACCTTAAACCCCATAGCAACCACCTGAAATCCCATTGCAACAGCCACCTGACACACCCACAACCACCTGAAACCCTATAGCAACAGCCACCTGATACACCCACAACCACCTTAAACCCCATTGCAACCACCTGAAACCCCATAACAACAGCCACCTGACACACCCACCACCACCTGAAACCCCATAGCAACAGCCACCTGACACACCCACAACCACCTGAAACCCCATAGCAACAGCCACCTGACACACCCACAACCAGCTGAAACCCCATAGCAACAGATACCTAAAACCTCATAGCAAGTCACCCTAGCAACAGAGACCCAAGCAACAACCTGAACCCCCATAGCAACAGCCACCTGACACACTAGCAACCAGCTGAAACCCCATAGCAACAGATACCTAAAACCTCATAGCAAGTCACCCTAGCAACAGAGACCCAAGCAACAACCTGAACCCCCATAGCAACAGACACCTGACACACTAGCAACCAGCTGTAATGCCATAGCAACGGCCTTCTGACACCTTAGCAATCAGCCAAAATGGCTCAGCAACCGCCTACCAAGACACTAGCAACTTCCTAAAAAGCCTTAGCACCCACCCAATGACACCCTAAGCAACAGGATGTGACTTTTAGTTGGCTTGTTTTTTTACACCAAAAACACACAACCAAGTTGACTACAGGTCTGTTTGTGTAATGTACTGTAAACCTTAAAAACCGTAGCTGATGTATTATAAAGTAAAGTAAAGTATTATAAAGTAAATGGACACATAGCTGATGTATTATAAAGTAAATGGATACATTACGGACATGTAGAGGACGCACTAGCTCAGTGGTCAGGGCGTTTGGCTCTCAATCTGATGGTTGGGGATTCAAATCCCAGCTCCACTGAAGTTACCAGTGTGGGTCCATGAGCAAGACACTTAACCCTCATTGCTACAGGGATGTTGTGATTAACCTTGAGCTCACCTTGTAAGTTGCTTTGGATAAAAGCGTCGACCAAATGTATGCAAATGTAACATACATATAAATATATGTTTATTATAAGCTAAAATGAAGACCTCACGCGTTGTCATGTTTCCACGTTGCATAGTGCAGCGTCCTCCTGGCTATTTGAAGACGTGTGGACCCTTTTAGCCTCACACGTAGCTTTGCTTCGTTAAATTCAGCTGATCTCAGAGTCTGACAGATCAGCCGACCTCGCTTAATGTTGCTCTTTATACTGCTGACTCAGCTGTACCTACGTGAAAAGCCTGTATATGTGTTTGAACTTTCTGTGACGTAATTAAAGAATTATTTTAGCATTTTAAAGAATTCTTTTGATGTATTTTGATTTGTGACCGTACGTGTGAGTCTTGCAGTTTGGTTGTGTACATGACGTGCGCTGCTCAGCAGTGCGTGCTTCATCCGATCTTCCTCCGCATGATGCACGCTTTTTTAATTGGAGACCGCTCCGTCCCGCAGGCAGTCAACTGAAACACATGATCTCAAAGGCAGAAGACGTTATTTAAATAATTTTGGTGGACAAACTTTACTCGGGGCGGCACGGTGGCTTAGTGGTTAGCATGTTCTCCTCTCGGCACTACGGATTCCCGGTTCGAATCCCCATCTGGGTGGAGTTTCCATGTTTTCCCCGTGTCTGCGTGGGTTTCCTCCGGGTTCTCCGGTTTCCTCCCACAGTCCAAAAACATGGATCGAGTCAATTAAATTCTCAAAATTGCCCCATTTAGAGTGTGCGATAGATTGGCGCCCTGTCCTGGGTGTATCTGCCCAGCGCCCGAAACATTCTCCCCTGGAATAATAATAATAAAATAAGAAGTGATGAGGTATGAGGTACAGCGAGAAACATGAATACATCACCATTTGGATTTTTAGAGCGCTATAATATTACAGAACATTCAGAGCAGAACTGGTTTAATAATAATTTAGAAGATGAACCTTGAAGTTCTGCCAGAATATATTCATCTCTATAGCAACTACCTGAAACCCCATAGTAACAACCACCTGACACCCTAGCAACCACCTAAAACCTCATAGCAACAGCTATCTGACACCCTAGCAACCATTTAAAACCCAATAGCAACAGTAATCTAAAGCCCTATATCAACAGACACCTGACACTTTATCAACCACCTGAAATCCCATAGCAACAGCCACCTGAGATCCTAACAACTATCACACTTTATTAACCACCTGAAACCCCATAGCAACAGCCACCTGACACTTTATCAACCTCCTGAAACCCTATAGCAACAGCCATCACACTTTATCAACCACCTGAAACGCCATAGCAACAGCCACCTGACATTTTATCAACCTCCGGAAACCCTATAGCAACAGCCATCACACTTTATCAACCACCTAAAACCCCATAGCAACAGCCACCTGACACTTTATTAACCACCTGAAACCCCATAGCAACAGCCACCTGGCGCTTTATCAACCACCTGAAACCCCATAGCAACAGCCACCTGACTTTTTATTAACCACCTGAAACCCCATAGCAACAGCCACCTGACTTTTTATCAACCACCTGCAACTCCATGGCAAGTCATTTAAAACCCGATAGCAACAGCCATCTGAGACCCTAGCAACCACCTGAAACACCATAGCAACAGCCACCTAAACCCTAGCAACCACCTGAAACCCCATAGCAACAGCCACCTGGAAAAAAAAACCTACAAATTAAAAAGTCCAGCATTCGGGTCATGATGTTTTCTGAACAGAACAGGGACTGGGTTCTGCAGACTGGACCGTCCTGCTGTGCTGGTGGGGGCCTGTTGTGTTTGTGTGATAAACACTGCTGCTCCTTCACCTCTGAAAACGCTGAAAGGTCATAAACATGAACTCAGACGGACCTGCAGCAAGCAAATCTACAAAAGTCAAAGCAAACACTTGTGTTTATACAACACGGATGACAACCGGGTTCTCCGGTTTCCTCGCACAGTCCAAAAACATGGATTCAAGGTAATTTGAATGCTCTTAAATGCCCCATATACACCGTGTGTGTGTATGAGTGAGTGTGTGTGTGCCCAGCGATGGATTGGTGCCCTGTCCTGGGTGTATCTGCCCAGAGCAACAGGCATCTGATAATTTGTCAACCACCTGAAACCCCATAGCAACAGCCATTTGAGATCCTAGCTACAACCTAAAAAAAAAAAAGTTTACTGAACAGAACAGGAACCAGGTTCTGCAGACTGGAACGTCCTGCTGAGCTGAAAACAGAAAGTGTCTCAAAATGAGCTTTGAGTTCAAAAATATCTGTAAGTATTTAAACGAGTCAGCAGCAGCTCAGCGGCGTCGGGACGTCCAGTGCATTAACACCTTTAATACTTGCCAACTTCTGAAAAACACGAGGTGCAGAACTGACACCTTATCAACCACCTGAAACACCATAGCAACAGCCACCTGACACTTCATCAACCACCAGAAACAACATAGAAACAGCCACCTGACACTTTATCAACCACCTGAAACACAATAGCAACAGCCACCTGACACTTCATCAACCAACAGAAAAAACATAGCAACAGCCACCTGACACTTCATCAACCACCTGAAACACCATAGCAACAGCCACCTGTCACTTCATCAACCACCTGACACTTCATCAACCACCAGAAACACCATAGCAACAACCACCTGACACTTCATCAACCACCAGAAACACCATAGCAACAGCCACCTGACACTTCATCAACCACCTGAAACACCATAGCAACAGCCACCTGACACTTCATCAACCACCTGAAACACCATAGCAACAGCTAACTGATACCCTAGCAACCAAAAACAGAAAGATTCTCAGAATGAGTTGTGAGTTAATCCGTAAAAATATCCGTAACTCTTGAAACGAGTCGGCAGCACCTCAGCACATTAACACCTTTAATACTGCCACCTTAAGTGAGGGATTCCATGCGCAGTGAAACTCCCCGTGGTGGTGCGTCATGCTGATCGAATGTATGATGGAAGGAACGTGGAGTGATCCTCACCCTGCAGGAGTTCCGGTGTTCTGCAGAACTCTGCCCTGTGTCGGTGTAATAGGTGTGGAATGACAACGGAGCAGTCAACCACATTTATTCATTCATTCATTATCATCTTTATCGCTTTATCCTCTATTAGGGTCACGGTGGGGTTCCACATGCCCATCCAGGGGAGAGCGTCTCAGGCGCTGGGCAGATAGACCCAGGACAGGGCGCCAATCCATCGCTGGCAGTCAACCACATTGCAACTCTCATTTGTTTAGAAGGCTCAAAGATGTGAGATCCTTTTAGACACTTCTGATTTAACAAAACCGTTAACCCTCAAATGCTCCGGAGGGCTGAACTTTGACCCCCAAACCCTTAAGTAGGGTCACTTTGGTTAAACGTCTGCAGAATAAAAAAAAAACGTGATGGCGTAAGATACACCTCACCATAAACATGCAAATATATACTTAACAAACCTACCGGTGCTTGACCCTGACCTGTTGGGTTCTAAAGGCATTGGCATAGTTAAAGCGATACTTTTTATTAACGTGGGGTGAACCCATGCTCTAGGGGATGAAGAGGTGCAGAACACCTGAGTTCTGCTGATAGCAACCATATCTAAACCAATAACACTAACAATGTTGGAATAGCTAGAAAGTATGACTTGTGTATAACACTAAGAAACTATCCATCCATCCATTTTCTTCAGCTTTGTCCTCTATTAGGATCGTGGGGGGGTTCCCCATGCCCATCCAGGGGAAAACATTTCGGGCGCTGGGCAGATACACCCAGGACAGGGGGGCAATCTATCACTGGGCACACACTCACTCACACAAACACACTCTATATGGGGCAATATGGAGAATTCAATTGACCTTGATCCATGTATTTGGACTGTGGGAGGAAACCGGAGAACCCGGAGGGAACCCACGTGGACACGGGGAGAACATGAAAACTCCACCCAGATTGGGATTCGAACCGGGAATCCCCAATGTTGAGAGGAGAACATGCAAAACCACTAAGCCACTGTGCCGCCTTAATTGTAAAAAAAATTAAAAAAACAATCTCTTAATATGGGCGCCATAGTGCTGGTGATTCCAGATTCAAATCCCAATCTGGGTGGAGTTTCCATGTTCTCGCTGTGTCCGTGTGGGTTTCCTCCGGGTTCTCCGATTTCCTCCCACAGTCCAAAAACATGGATCAAGGTCAATTGAATTTGCCCCTATAGAGTGTGTCTGTGTGAGTAAGTGTGTGCCCAGTGATAGATTGCCCCTCTGTCCTGGGTGTATCTGCCCAGCGCCCGAAACGTTCTCCCCCGAATGAGCATAAGGACACCACCTCCCCCACGACCCTAGTAGAGGATAAAGCAGAGGAGAACATGCCGCACTTCGTTAAAACATCAGTAACGAAATCCATCAAAGGACACTGAACACAATTAAAAATCTGTTTATGCAAATAATTAAAGACGTCAACTGCAGGAAATAAATACACAGGAAAGATCAGTGTTGATTGGCTAAGACTTCAGGAATGACAAAGGTGCAGCGTTACGATCTCAAAGTGCCTCTCGTCTCGTTTTGGTCTCAGAGTGTCGTCCTCGAGTTGAATAAATTAACGCAAACTAAAAAAACAAAACAAAAACGGCCCCATGGCAAATACATGTCAATCCTCCGGGGGGGGGGGGGGTTCCCCATGTCTATCCAGGGGAGAACATTTCGGGTGCTGGGCAGATACACCCAGGACAGGGGGACAATCTATCACTGAGCACACACTCACTTACACAGTTTTTGAATTCTCCAAATTGCCCCATGTAGAGTGTGTCTGTGTGAGTGAGTGCGTGTGTGTCCAGTGATAGATTGGCGTCCCCATGGCAACGCTCTGTCCCAAAGTCATGGCTCAGAAACGTCCCGTCAGCGCTCCAAACATCAGCAGGTTCTCCGTCGGGAATCAGAAAAGAGCAACAGGGCGATCCGGCGAAGCTTTAGAACTCCTGCCGGGTCGTCGGGTTCCCGTCTGAGGACTGCAGAGCGTTCTGCTACAGAACCGAGGTGCTGGGGTCTGCAGGTGGAGGTGGGTTTAGGGCGGGATGCTGTGCAGGAGGCCCTCCAGCTGCTCCTCGCCCAGCCGCTGCTTCTCCTCCAGGTCTTTCTGCCGGATCAGCAGCGAGGCCTTGGTTTGGACGAAGCGCTTGTACTCCCGCAGTCGGCTCTCCGGCAGCTGTCGGGACAGGAAGGTGGACACGATGCGCTCGCGCCGGTCCAGGTTGTCCTTCAGGTCCTTGGCATCGTCCCTCTGCTTGCACAGGAAGTGGTGCCGCTTCTCCAGCGATTGCTGTGGGACCGAGGGAAGCAACAAACATGTCAATACTCCATAAACGTATATCACCGTACAGCAGTGTCGGTGAGTATTAATTAAGGGGCCACGGTGGCTTAGTGGTTTAGCATGTTCTCCTCTCAGCGCTGGGGATTCCCGGTTCAAAAACCAATCTGGGTGGAGTTTGCATGTTCTCCCCGTGTCCACGTGGGTTTCCTCCCACAGTCTAAAAACATGGATTCTCCAAATTGCCCCATATAGAGTGTGTAGAGTGTGTCTGTGTGAGTGAGTGTGTGTCCAGTGATAGCTTGGCGTCCTGTCCTGGGTGTATCTGCCCAGCGCCCGAAACGTTCTCCCCTGGATGGCCATGAGGAATCCCCCCCCCCTCACCACGACCCTAATAGAGGATAAAGCGGAAGATAATGGATGGATATTTACAATTACAGGAAAATAAATTATCTTTAAAATAGAAGATGTATGTGCATGAATACGCGTGTGTGTGTGTGTGTGTGTGTGTGTGTGTGTGTTTTAACACTCACACAAACGTGCTGGTCGAGTTTTATTAGAAAAGTCCAATTGTACTGTTTCACCAATTGTTGCCACCAAGCGCCCTCTGCTGGATGCAGTCAAATATTTTCTCAGTTTGGTGTGCAATACTGCAAAACTCATTCATAGGGTTCCCCATGCCCATTTAGGGGAGAACGTTTCAGACCTATCTCTGGGCGCACACGCACGCACGCACATGTACACACACATTATATGGGGCAATTTCAAGCATTAAATTTACCTAAAATCCATGTTTTTGGACGTGGACACAGGGAGACATGCAAACTCCACCCAGATTGCGATTTGAACATGGATCCCCAGTGTTAAGAGGAGAACGTGCTAAACTACTAAGCCACCGTGCCGCCCTACTGCAAAACTTCATATTGAATTAATGCTAAGTAAATAATAATAACAGCAGTGACAATTATACAGTACTGTATACGTAAAGCGCTCCCTGCAGCAGTGAAGGGTTAGGGTGTTGAATAGTACATTTAGACGTAGAGGCAATTTTGTTTTTAATGGGTGGCAAGGTGGCTTAGTAGTTGGCATGTTCTCCTCTCAATTCCATGTCCGGGTTTCCTCCGGGTTCCTTCCACAGTCCAAAAACATGGATCAAGTCAATTGAGTTCTCCAAATTGCCCCATATAGTGTGTATGTGTGAGTGAGTGTGTGCTCAGCGATAGATTGGCGCCCTGTCCTGGGTGTGTCTGCCCCCCCCCCCCCGTGACCCTAGTAGTTGACAAAGTGGAATATAATGGATGAATGGAAGATGGTCGTTTAAAAATAAGTTGTAATCGCAAGATCCCAAATTTGTTTGGGGCGTAACATTCATTCATTCATTATCTCCTGCTTTATTCTCTATTAGGGTTGCGGTGGGGTTCCCCATGCCCATCCAAGGGAGAACGTCTCGGGCGCTGGCCAGATAGACCCAGGACAGGGCGCCAATCCATTGCTGGGCACACACTCACTCACACAGACACACACTATATGGGGCATGAGAATTCAATTGACTTGATCCATGTTTTTGGACTGTGGGAGGAAACCGGAGAACCCGGAGGAAACCCACGCGGACACGGGGAGAACATGGAAACTCCACCCAGATGGGGATTCGAACCAGGAATCCCTAGCGCTGAGAGGCAAACGTGCTAAACCACTAAGCCACCGTGCCGCCGGGGCGTAACAACAAAACAAAAAAGGAAATAACACTCTGGATTTGTGTACAGTACAGACTCGAACCCGACGCCCGGATTCCCAGGAAGCTGCGCATTGTGTACACTGCACGCCATGCTCATGTGACCTCAGTGTCGGGATTAAACGGCGTTATCGGGATAACAAAACATAATCACACCTCGGCATGTCGAAGCCGAACAGGGAGGGTGCGCAACGGCCGTCTGCAGATAACAAATATCAGTTCCCGCCAAAAAACAACAAAACAATTCCAGGTACTAGAGTCATTTAGCCGAGGCGTTCATCAGAAACACCTCACAAGTACCCGAATTTAATGCTTGGGGTCAGGATACAGCCCTCCTGGAGCAATAAGGGGGTCACCTGCTCAAGGATCCACATGGGATTTGAAGCCACGACCTACAGCAAACCGCCCGAACTACTGAGTGTGTAGTTTAAATGATATGACTGGATTTCTAACGATTCAAGGAGACTTCATTGTCATGTACTGTGCATAACATGAAATGCAAATGAAATTCCGTTTCACGGACTTTACATTTAAATATTACGTAAGAAAAAAGTAATTAATTCATTTCTTAATTAATTCATTAATAATTAATTATAATTTTTTTCATTCATTCATTCATTCATTCATTATCTTCCTCTTTATCCTCTATTAGAGTCGCGGGGGGTTCCCCATGCCCATCCAGGGGAGAACGTCTCGGACGCTGGGCAGATAGATCCAGGACAGGACGCCAATCCATCGCTGGGCACACACTCACTCACACAGACACACTCTATATGGGGCAATTTCGAGAACTCACTTGACTTGATACATGTTTTTGGACTGTGGGAAGAAACCGGAGAACCCAGAGGAAACCCACACGGACATGGGGAGAACATGGAAACTCCACCCAGATGGGGATTGAAACCGGGAATTGCCAGCACTGAGAGGAGAACATGCTAAACCACTAAGCCATCTTTACAGAGTTAAAAACCTTTAAACCCCCAAAGAGCAAGACGAAGAGACGGCGACAAGACAAAACTCCCTGTTATGTTGTTCTGTTAAGGAAGAAACCTTGTGAGGACCGAGGCTCAGTGGGGGATCCTCACACTTTAGCGCGGGGGGGGGAAGCAGCATCAACAGTGTAGACAGCCCTGTACAGACCGTGTGGTGATCATGTGACTCTGTATTTAAGATTGGCAGACTGGACTAAAAGTTATTAATTAGTTAAATATTAACGAGTCATGATGATGTCATGATGATGACTTTGCACTCGAGTGAGAAAAGTTTAATCATTACAAACACAGCTGTGACATCAGCCAGCAGACATGAAAGCAGTTACACTAATACACACAAACACACACACAGACACACACCCCCCCCCCCCCCCCCCCCCCCCCCCCCCCCCCCCCCCCCCCCCCCCCCCCCCCCCCCCCCCCCCCCCCCCCCCCCCCCCCCCCCCCCCCCCCCCCCCCCAGAACCAGCTCGGGCGGCACGGTGGCTTAGTGCTTTATCATGTTCTCCTCTCAGATTCCCGGTTCGAATCCCCTTCTGGGTGGAGTTTGCATGTTCTCCCCGTGTCCGCGTGGGTTTCCTGCGGGTTCTCCGGTTTCCTCCCACAGCCAAAATACATGGATCAAGGTTAATTGAATTCTCCAAATTGCCCCATATAGAGTGAGTGTGTGTCCAGTGATAGATTGGTGTCCTGTCCTGGGTGTACCTGCCCAGCGCCCGAAACGTTCTCCCCTGAATGGCGATGGGGATGGGCATGGGGCCCTAATAAAGAATAAAGCAGAGGATAATGGATGGATGGATGAACCAGCTCTGTTCCATGAGTTTACAGTGGTTCCGAGGCTGAGACCCTGCAGAATAAAAATTGCCCCCCCCCTTACCTTCTCCTCCGAGTCCGTGTTGCTGTCCACGGTGCTGAGCGCGTTCTGCACACGGGCCAGACGTGCGGAGAGGCACAGCAGCAGGTTGATGACGCGTTCCAGATCCTCCACAAACTGCGTGTAACGTTCCAACTCGCCCGGCAGGCAGCACTCGCGCACCCGAGCCGTCATGGCTTCACCTTGAATGCTGTTCTCCTTCTGGTCCGCTTGTAGAGAAGAACGTAAAGCCTCCAGAGAACTCAGCCGGTTCTGGATATGAGCCATCAGCTGCCTCTGTGTGAGAACAACAGCAGAACCGGCGTGAAGGAGTCCCGGCCGGGATAGTCCTAAAACATCAGGATCTAGACCACGTTCCACAGATGCTGGATTGAGTTCTCCAAATTGCCCCATATAGAGTGTGTGTGTGAGTGAGTGTGTGCCCAGCGATAGATTGCTCCCCTGTCCTGGGTGTATCTACACAGCGCCCGAAACGTTCTTCCCTGAATGGGCATAGTGCTGGGGATCCAGGTTCTCCCCGTGTCCGTGTGGTTTTCCTCCACGTTTTCCGGTTTCCCCCCACAGTCCAAAAAACATATATTCAAGGTGAATTGGCTGCTCTAAATTGCCCCTATGAAGTGAGTGTGTTTGTGTGAGTGTGTAATTAAGTGGTTAGCATGTTCTCCTCTCACTGCTGGGGATCCAGGTTCTCCCCGGATCTGAGTGGGTTTCTTCCGGGTTCTCCGGTTTCCTCTAACAGTCCAAACACATGGATTCAAGGTGAATCGGCTGCTCTAAATTGCCCCTATACAGTCCAGCTGAATAATATTATTTAATATATGATTCCACAGGGGCGGTGTCTGAGTGGTTTAGCATTTTCTCCCATCAGATTCCCGGTTCGAATCCCAATCTGGGTGGAGTTTGCATGTTCTCCCCGTGTCCGCGTGGGTTTCCTCCGGGTTTGCTCCCACAGTCCAAAAACATGGATCCAGGTCAATTGAATTCACCAAATTGCCCCATATAGAGTGTGTGTGTGTGTGAGTGAGTGTGTGTCTAGTGATAGATTGCCCCCCTGTCCTGGGTGTATCTGCCCAGCGCCCGAAACGTTCTCCCCTGGATGGGCATGGGGAACCCCCCCCCCCCCACGACCAGAGAATGAGGGTTTTAAACTGAGTGTGAGACATTAATTATCAACTAAACGGTCTTACCTTCTTTTCGATGACATCATCTCCAACAGTGTTGTCATCATTTGGTGCATTATGGGTAGTCGTCTCATCAGAGCTTAAAAACACATTTAGAAAACGTTTTGGTTTAGAACAGATTAAAAAGTGTATAACAGAATAGAAATACACACACTTTATAGGGGCAATTTAGCGCTGCCAATTTACCTTGAAACTATGTCTTTTGGACTGTAGGAAAAAAAACGGAGAACCTGAAAAAAACCCATGCGGAGACGAGGAGAACATGGATCCCCAGCACTGATAGGAGAACATGCAAAGCACTAAATTACACACTCACACAAACACACACACTTTATAGGGGCAATTTGGAGCAGCCAATTCTCCTTGAATTCATATTTTTGGGACAGTGGGAGGAAACACATGCAAACACGAAGAGAACATGCTAACCACTAAATTACACACTCACGCGAACATACTTTTTATTGGGGCAATTTAGAGCAGCCAATTCACCTTGAAGCTATGTTTTTTGGACTGTGGAAGGAAACCGCAAAACCTGGAGGAAACCCATGCAACCACAGAGAGAACTTGGATCCCCAACGCTGAGAGGAGAACATGCTAACCACTAAATTACACACACACACACACACAAACACACACACTTTATAGGGGCAATTTAGAGCCAGTTCACTTTGAATCCATGTTTTTATGACTGTGGGAGGAAACCAGAGAACCTGGAGGAGATCCATGCGGACACGGGGAGAACATGGATCCCCAGCATTGAGAGGCGAACATAAACGATAAATTACACACTCACACAAACACCCATACACTTTATAGGGGCAATTTAGCACAGACAATTCACCTTGAATCCATGTTTTTTGGACTGTGGGATAAAACAGGAGAACCTGGAGGAGACCCATGCAGACATGGCGAGAACATGCTAACCACTAAATTACACACTCACACTAACATAGACTTTATAGGGGCAATTAAAGCAGCCAATTCACCTTGAGTCCACATTTTTTGGACTATGGGAGGAAACCGGAGAACCTGGAGGAGACCCATGCGGACACGGGGAGAACATGCTAACCACAAAATTACACACTCACACAAACATAGACTTTATAGGGGCAATTTAGAGCAGCCAATTCACCTTGAGTCCATGTTTTTCAGACTATGGGAGGATGCTGGAGAACCTGGAGGAGACCCATGTGGACATGGGGAGAACCTGGATCTCCAGCTCTGAGAGGAGAACATGCTGACCACTAAATTACACATTTACTCAAACACACACTTTGTAGGGGCAATTTAGCACAGCCAATTCACCTTGAATCCAAGAACAGATATACCACACCGCTCACCTGTGTTCTGCATGTTTCTGCGTCGGAACCTGCTGCTCCTTCTTCCTTCTGTAATGCTCCTCCATCAGCAGTGTGTCCTCGCAGAGCAGCTGCTCCATCAGCATGACCGCTGTCTTCCGATTGGCTATCGGAAACAACACGCGAGCTAACGATTGGTCCGCGGCCACCACCTCCTCGACCAGGATGTCCCACCGAGATTTTGCGTGGGGCGTTTTATCGTCGGTTGAGCTCTGAGGCGTCGCATCCAGGGGTTCGGGGTTCCCCTCACACGGCGTCGGCCGTGCCTCTGGAGTTTGGGATGTTCTCTCAGGCCACAGACTGGGATCCGTGGTGACGCCGAGGCTAAGGGTGACTTCATGAAGCGGATTCATTTTACTGAAATAATAAAAAAAACAGATTCAAGGTGAATTGGCTGCTCTAAATTTCCCCTACAAAGTGCCCCTACAAAGAACCCATGCGGAAACTGGGAGAACATGTTAACCACTAAATTACACACTCACACAAACACACTCTCTTCATAGGGGCAATTTAGAACTGCCAATTCACCTTGAATATATGTTTTTTGGACTGTGGGAGAAAACCATAGAACGTTGAGGATACCCACGCGGATGCAGGACAGGGTGCCAATCCATCACACACTAACTCACACATATACACACACTATATAGGGGCAATTTAGTGCAGCCAATTCACCTTGAATCCATATTTTAAAATGCGGAAATGAATTAGAGAACCTGGAGGAAACCTACACGTACAAAGGGAGAACATAGAAACTCCTGGATCCCCAGCGCTGAGAGAAGAACATGCTAAACCACGGGGAGGGGGGGTTGTACATGACCACCCAGGGGAGAACATTTCAGGGGGCTGGGCAGACACTCTATATGGGGCAATTTAGAGAGAATTCACCTTGAATCTGTGGGAAAAACAGGACCCAGGACAGGGTCAGACAGACTCACACAGACACGCATGCCATATAGGGGCAATTTAGAGCAGCCAATTCACCTTAAATCCATCTTTTTGAACTGTGGGAGAAAAACCTGAGAACCCGGAGGAAATCCATGCAGACACGGGGAGAACATGGAAACTCCACCCGGATTGGTATTGGAACCTGCAATCCCCAGTGCTGAGAGGAGAACATGCTAAACCACCTCATCTCATTATTTTTTGCTCAATCCTCTACTAAGGTCCTGGTGGGGTTCTCCATACCAATCCAGAGGAAAACATTTCAAGCAGGGCAAATAGACCCAGGACAGGGTGTCAATCCATCACACACACTAACTCACACACGTACACACACACACACACACACACACAATATATATATATATATATATATAGGGGCAATTTAGAGCAGCCAATTCCCCTTGAATCCATGTTTTTAGACTGCGGAAGGAAATTGGAGAACGCGGAGGAAGCCTATGTGGACATGGCGAGAACATGAAAACTCCACCCGGATTGGGATTCAAACCTGGATCCCCAGCGCTGAGAGGAGAACATGCTAAATATACAAATCAGTATTCTGTTGTAGGCGGCACGGTGGCTTAGTTCAAGTTCGAATCCCCATCTGGGTGGAGTTTCCATGTTCTCCCCGTGTCCTCATGGGTTTCCTCCAGGTTCTCCGGTTTCCTCCGACAGTCCAAAAACATGGATCAAGTCAATTGAGTTCTCCAAATTGCCCCATATAGAGTGTGTGTGTGAGTGAGTGTGTGTCCAGTGATAGATTGGTGCCCTGTCCTGGGTGTATCTGCCCAGCCCCCAAAACGTTCTCCCCTGGATGGGCATGGGGAACACCCCCCCCCCCCCACACACACACACACACAACCCTAATAGAGGATAAAGCGGGAGATAATGGATGAATTCCGCAGCGTGATGCATGGTTTTTCTAGAACATGGGTGTAGATACCTAATCACGCTGGCGGTTCTCGATACAGGTGGAGATGCAGCACTGTTTTGGAACGTCGCTGGAGGTCCATCACGCGTTGGAATGGGAAGAAGTTCTGCTGCGGTTTCACGGTGGGGCGCTGTTGGGTCCGATTTGCATGGTTCTGTTGCGTAACCGTGCTGAGGGTTCTGGTTCCAGACGGGGTGCTGCGGGACGTTCTGGATGGAGCCGGGGTGCTGCGGGACGTTCTGGATGGAGACGGGGTGCTGCGGGACGTTCTGGATGGAGCCGGGGTGCTGCGGGACGTTCTGGATGGAGACGGGGTGCTGCGGGACGTTCT
>JAFMOD010001286.1:119188-134358 GCA_019802435.1 Corydoras maculifer | reverse complement strand
CGACCAGAGGCCAAAGATTAAACGCCTACTAGGATTGCGTTGGGGCTGGAGGGGGTATGGTGTTCCCCATGACCATTAAGGGAAGAACATTAGCATGTTCTCCTCTCAGCACTGATGATCCAGGTTCGAATCCCAATCTGGGTGGAGTCTCCATGTTCTCCCCGTGTCCACGTGGGTTTCATCCGGGTTCTCCGGTTTCCTCCCACAGTCCAAAAACATGGATTTAAGGTGAATTGAATTCTCGAATTTGCCTCATATAGAGTGTGTCTGTGTGAGTGAGATTGTGCCCAGTGATAGATCCCCCCCCCCCCCCCCGCAGCCCTAGTAGAGGATTAAGTTCGAGAGTTAAGCTGGTGAGGTGGAGCGGAGAACAAAATCCAGCCCACGGTTGGAGACCCCCGCTCTAGAACGTTTGGTTAAGAAAAGATAGATAGAGTTAAGATAGAGTTTTTATTTCTAGAGCAAAACGTTTAAAAAAACAGACAACAAAAGCCAAGCGGACTTTTCCCCGTAAAGACGCCCGCTCAGCACTTTCCCCCGGTTCTTATCAGCACTTTGGAACTCTGGTAATTAAACAGAGAGAGGAATGCGCCGGATAAGCGGACGCAGGTCCAACAAACAGAGAATTATGTCATGTCTCCATACAAGAAACTCTCCCCTAGAACAAACGACGTTCTACGTACGACTCTCAGAACAAAGGCAGCTTCCCAGCAGCCAGCAGGACGTTAAGTGATTTAGCAAGTCGTTTGTGATTTATGATGTCACCACCACGTTCTGCTTTTATTAATTCATTCATTCATTCATTATTAGGGTCGTGTGGGGTTCCCAGGGGAGAACGTCTCAGGCGCTGGGCAGATACACCCAGGACAGGACACCAATCTATCACTGGACACACACAAAAACACTCTATATGGGGCAATTTGGAGAATTCAACTGACCATGATCCATGTTTTTGGACTGTGAGAGGAAACCGGAGAACCCGGAGGAAACCCACGTGGACACGGGGAGAACATGCAAACTCCACCCAGATTGGGATTCGAACCGGGAATCCGGGAAACCACTAAGCCACCATGCCGTCTGCTTTCAGTAAATACTTTTCATTTTTATAATTCAAGATGCACGGTGGCTTAGTGGTTTAGCATGTTCTCCTCTCAGCACTAAGGATTCCCAGTTCGAATCCCAATCTGGGTGGAGTTTCCACGTTCTCCCCGTGTCCGCATGAGTTTCCTCCGGGTTCTTCGGTTTCCTCCCACAGCCCAAAAAACATTTAAGGTAAATAAAGGTAAATCAATTGCACCAAATTGCCCCATATAGTGTGTGTGTTTGTGTGAGTGAGTGTGTGCCCAGCAATAGATTGGCGCCCTGTTCTGGGTGTATCTACTCAGTTCCCCTGGATGAGTATAGGCAACCCGCCCCATTAACTTAGGACCTTAGATCCAGGTTCGAATCCCGATCTGGGTGGAGTTTCCATGTTCTTCTCATGGGTTTTCGCCAGGTCCTCTGGTTTCCTTCCACAATCCAAAAACATAAATTCAAGGGAAACTGGCTGCTCCAAATTATCCCTATATAGTGTTTATATGTGTGTGCCCAACAATGGATTGGTGCCTCTGGCTGGTCCCCAAAACGTTCTCCACTGGATTGGCTTCCCCTACTCAACCATGTTCTGAGATCCTGCTTAACAGACCATCTAAGCTTCATAACACGTTCTTCCAGTCGAGCATTCGGGGTTTTCTAAAACTTTTGCCCAGCCGTTAATTATTAAGAGAACCCCGAGCTCTCGCTTATAAATTATGCAGTCTTGGCTGCCTCACCAGCAGCACCCACCATCAGCGGTTCTTAAGGCTTGTGGTTGGACGTTGTTGAGTCATGTCTCCACTGATGGATGAATCAATCAGAGAGCTGTTAGAACGTCCGATGGAGTAGTTTGAAATATCTCCACACACACCGCCGCTAAGAGACTAACACGCCATTGAAGAACCGTTACCAAAAACAAAAGACGCCATTGTTCCACGGGAACATTTGCAAAAAGGAATTTGGTTTGCAAAGTTCCACCCGATACCAAGAGTGTATGCAAATGTTCTTCCTTGGGTTGGTGGTTGGTTCTACCTTCGGTTGTGTGTGGATTAATTTAGTGGACTTGGGAGTTTGAAGCCTTAACATGTCGGACCACTAGCTTGGGAATTCATGGTTTTGATGGACGTCAATCCATCCCTATTGGCCTTTTGCCCCATTAGAATAAATTGCCCCTATATAGTGTGTGTGTCTGTGCTGAAGGCTTCCCAGTCCCATCAAGTACTGTGGCTGAAGTGCCCTTGGGCAAGGCACCTAACCACAATTGAATGAGCAATTGGGGTTGGGTGCCTTGTCCAAGGACACTTTGGGGGGGGTTGCCTATGCTCATCCAGGGGAACTGGGTAGATACACCCAGGACAGGGTGCCAATCTATTGCTGGGCACACACTCACTCACACAAAAACATACACTATATGGGGCAATTTGGCACAATTGATTTACCTTAATTTACCTTAAATGTTTTTTGGACTGTGGGAGGAAACCGGAGAACCTGGAGGAAACCCATGCGGACACGTGGAGAATGTGGAAACTCCACCCAGATTGGGATTCGAACCGGGAATCCTTAGTGCTGAGAGGAGAACATGCTAAACCACTAAGCCATCGTGCGACTTGAATTATAATAATGAAAAGTAATTACTGAAAGCGGGCGGCACCCAGTACTCATAGAGGCCATATATGGCATCCAAAAAACAATTGGGGTTACGTGCCTTGCCGAGGGGCACTTTAGCTATAGCACTGAATTGGCGCCTCATCCAGAGTGTATACACCAAGCACCCAAAAGCCCCACATTGGGGTCGTATGGCGCCCAAGGAGCAAATTGGGTTAGGTGCCATGCCCAAGCGCACTTCGCCTATAGCAAAGTATTGGTACCCCTTTCTTGGTGTATGCACCCAGTACCCATTGGGGCCATATGGCGCCCAAAAAACAATTGGGGTTACGTGCCTTGCCCAGGGGCACTTCGCCAATAGCAAAGTATTGGCGCTTCGTCCAGGGTCCAATGTGGGGCTTTTGGGTGTTTGGTGTATACACTTTGGATGGGGTGCCAATTCTATGCTATGGCTGACGTACGCTTGGGCAAGGCACCTAACTCCAATTGCTCCTTGGGTGCCTTCCATCCCCAATGTGGGGCTTTTGGGTACTTGGTGCATACACTGTGACTGGGACGCCAATTCTATGCTATGGCAAAAGTGCCCTTGGGCATGGCCCCTAACCCCAGTTGCTCCTTGGGTGCCTTCCAGCCCCAATGTGGGGCTTTTGGGTGTTTGGTGTATAC
Organism: Corydoras maculifer; assembly: GCA_019802435.1. Classification (NCBI taxonomy): domain Eukaryota; kingdom Metazoa; phylum Chordata; class Actinopteri; order Siluriformes; family Callichthyidae; genus Corydoras; species Corydoras maculifer. The sequence continues at coordinate 131,013 of JAFMOD010001286.1, read as the reverse complement.
ACTGTGACTGGGATGCCAATTCTATGCTATGGAAAAAGTGCCAATTGCTTATTCACTTGGGGTTAGGTGCCTTGCCCAAACACACACAAACACACTCTATATGGGGCAATTTGGTGAATTCAATTGACCTTCATCCATGTTTTTGGACTGTGGGAGGAAACCGGAGAACCCGGAGGAAACCCACGTGGACACGGGGAGAACATGCAAACTCCACCCAGACTGGGATTCGAACCGGGAATCCGGGAAACCACTAAGCCACCATGCCGTCCGCTTTCAGTAAATACTTTTCATTATTATAATTCAAGACGCACAGTGGCTTAGTGCTTTAGCATGTTCTCCTCTCAGCACTAAGGATTCCCAGTTCGAAAACCAATCTGGGCAGAGTTTCCACGGTCTCCCCGTGTCCGCATGGGTTTCCTCCGGGTTCTCTGGTTTCCTCCCACAGTCCAAAAAACATTTAAGGTAAATTAAGGTAAATCAATTGTGCCAAATTGCCCCACATAGTGTGTGTGTGTGTGTGTAGGCGCCTTGCCCAAGGGTACTTCAGCCACAGTACTTGGTTGGCACTGACACACATACACTATATCACTATATAGGGGCAATATAGATTAACAGGGGCAATATAGATTAACAGGGGCAATTTTTGTCACGAATCTGCTGAACAGGAGTAAGGTTCTTCTGCTTTGTTTGAATAAGAAATCCTACTCATCACCCCCCACCCCCCACCCCCACAATGAAGACACCAGAAGAGAAAACGGGCTTCGAGTTCTAAACAAAAGCCTTGACGTTAATGAATGCAATTAAAAACTTAATAGTTCCCAATTTAAAGGAACGTGTGATGCCTGAGCCCCCCACCCCCGCATCAGCACCACTACCTTATTCACACTAATAGAATGGAACAGAGGAAACAAAACTAAGGAGATGAGAAGAAGCGATAACAATGGGAATCTGTCGGCGTTCCGAGCCCACAGTCGGCGTTCCGAGCAGACCTGTGGAACGGGAAACATCTGCGCCACTCGCGTTACGGGGAACGAATTTAAGGAAGTTCTCTTCATTCTTTTACAAAAGATGGGAAGTTTTTATCAGCAAAAGGTCAGCAGGAAAATAACGACACACACACACACACACACACACACACACACACACAAACATAAATACCATTAATCAACACACAGAGGGCCACACGTCACATGACGCACCAAGACGGGATGCAAAAAGCAGGCTGATGGAGTTTCCATGTTCTCCCTGTGGGATTGCTCAGGTTCTCCAGTCCAAAAACATTCATTCAAGATGAATTGGCTGCTCCAAATTGCCCCATGTAGTGTGGGTGCCAAGTGATTCCTGGTCCAATCAAGCACTATTGATGAAGGTGCCCTTGGGCAAAGTACCCAACCCTAATTGCTCCTCTGCTTTATTGCGGGGGTGGGTGGGGGGTTGGGTGACAAAAATTGCCCCTATATAGTGTATGTGTCTCTGTGCTGAAGGGTTTCCAGACCCACCAAGTACTGTGGCTGAAGTGCCCTTGGGCAAGGCAATATGGCGCTCAAGGAGAAATGAGGGCAATTACATTGGGGCAATATGACACCCAAGAAGCAATTAGGGTTGGGTACCTTATCCAAGGGCACTTCAGCCATGGCACAAAAATTGGCGTCCCATCCCGGGTTTATCCACCCTGCACCCAAAAGCCCCACATTGTGAGAACCGAAGTACCTCAAAGCAAAATAGCGCTCATGTGCGTGATACCAAACAAGAACGTCGTTCTACCTGTTATTCGTTCCTGCGCATGGATTTCTGTGCATTCAGCAGGTATAATCGTGTGTGTGTGTGTGTGTGTGTGTGTGTGCGTGTGAAGGTGCAGGTGTGGTTCCTCTGTTTAGAAAGACGAGTGGAAATGGCGTCAGGTGAGTTTAGCTCTCCGGGGAGACGAGAACTTCGCCTGCGACGTGAACGGATCGGGTTTCAGTCGCAACCGAACGATAACCTGCAGCGCCGCCGACTCTCTGAACCCGACACCCGCGCTTCCGAAGCGGCTCAGTCAGAGTACCGATTCTTTTCCCTCCTACATCATGAAACTTTCAGAACCCGAACCCGAGTCCTATTCTGCCCTGCACGCCAAACCATGTGACCGAAGCGCATTAATAATTCAGCATCGAGCTCAGCAGCACCGCACACAGACCACGGTTCCTTCAGAAGTTCCTTTAAAGTCCGGGACGTTGCACTAAAGCAGCTGAACAGACGCAATTAACGTTGGTTTTAAAATCTGAACTGATCAGCGAGCGCGTGAGACGCACAGTGATGTAATCCAAGTTTCACCCAATAAAAACCCCCGATACTAACCATCTGAGAAACAGCGCTCATTAAAAAGAGCATAACCAATCACATGATCAGATAATCAATACGATCAGACAGAGATCAGTCAGAGATCAGTTAATCAGTTAGGGATCAGTCAGAAATCAGTTTGTGATCAGTCAGAGATCTGTTATTGATCAATCTGTGACCAGTCAGAGATCAGTTATTGATAAGTTAGAGATCAGTCAGAGATCAGTTATTGATAAGTTAGAGATCAGTCAGAGATCAGTTATTGATAAGTTAGAGATCAGTCAGAGATCAGTTATTGATCAGTTAGAGATCAGTCAGAGATCAGTTAGAGATCAGGTATTGATAAGTTACAGATCAGTTAGTGGATAAGTTTGTGATCAGTTAGAGATCAGTTATTGATTAGTCAAAGATCAGTTAGTGGATAAGTTTGTGGTCAGTTAGAGATCAGTTATTGATTAGTCAAAGATCAGTTAGTGGATAAGTTTGTGGTCAGTTAGAGATCAGTTATTTATAAGTCAGTGCTCAGTCAGCGCTCAGATAGAGATCAGAGATCAACTAGAGATCAGTTAGTAGATCATTTGGTGCTCAGTTAGTGTTAAGTAATTGATCAGTCAGTGATCAGTGAGTCCAGCGCACACCTGTAAACAGGGATCTTCTATTAAAGGTGTATTTTAAAGGTGAACTCACCGGGATGTCGGCGCCGTGCTGCGTTCTCTCTGAAGGAAACTGGAAAAGCGAGTTTTAAAACTGCATGTCGCTCTGAAGAAAGAAAAGTCCACGAGGCAGCCAATCAGCACGCAGCAGGGCGGGGCTAAAGCTGGCCAGGTGATAAATGAATAACAGACCTGCAGGTTGTTCTGCTGAACGCGTCACATGACGTCAGGGTTCTAAAGGGTTCTGAGGGGTTCTGAGGGGTTCTAAAGGGTTCTGAAGGTGTTAAAGGGTTCTAAAGGGTTCTGAGGGGTTCTGAGGGGTTCTAAAGGGTTCTGAAGGTGTTAAAGGGTTCTAAAGGGTTCTGAGGGGTTCTAAAGGGTTCTGAAGGTGTTAAAGGGTTCTAAAGGGTTCTAAAGCATTCTAAAGGATTTTGATGGGGTTCTGAAGGGTTCTAAAGGGTTCCAAACAGTTCTGAAGGGTTCTGAAGGAATCTGAATGGTTCTGAAGGTTTCTGAAGTGTTCTGAAGACTGCATGCAAATGTCTTCTCACACATAATGGAGTCACTGCGCTATTAAGGAACTCCTCTGTGCTGTTCTCCTTCGTCTCTGTGCTGTTCTCTTTCATCTCTGTGCTGTTCTTCGTCTCTGTGCTGTTTTCCTCTGTGTTGTTCTTCTTTGTCTCTGTGCTGTTCTCCTCTGTGTCGTTCTCCTTCGTCTCTGTGTTGTTCTTCTTCGTCTCTGTGGTGTTCTCCTCTGTGTTGTTCTTCTTCGTCTTTGTGCTGTTCTCCTCTGTGCTGTTCTTCTTCATCTCTGTGCTGTTCTCCTCTGTGTTGTTCTTCATCTCTGTGTTGTTCTTCTTCGTCTCTGTGCTGTTCTCCTCTGTGTTGTTCTTTATCTCTGTGCTGTTCTTCTCCGTCTCTGTGGTGTTCTCCTCTGTGTTGTTCTTCTTCGTCTCTGTTGTGTTCTCCTCTGTGCTGTTCTTCTTCGTCTCTGTGCTGTTCTCCTCTGTGTTGTTCTTTATCTCTGTGCTGTTCTTCTTCGTCTCTGTTGTGTTCTCCTCTGTGCTGTTCTTCTTCGTCTCTGTGCTGTTCTCCTCTGTGTTGTTCTTTATCTCTGTGCTGTTCTTCTCCGTCTCTGTGGTGTTCTCCTCTGTGTTGTTCTTTTTCGTCTCTGTGGTGTTCTCCTCTGTGTTGTTCTTCTTCATCTCTGTGCTGTTCTCCTCTGTGCTGTTCTTCTTTGTCTCTGTGCTGTTCTCCTCTGTGTTGTTCTCCTTCGTCTCTGTGCTGTTCTCCTCTGTGTTGTTCTTTATCTTTGTGCTGTTCTTCTTCGTCTCTGTGGTGTTCTTCATCTCTGTGCTGTTCTTCTTCGTCTCTGTGCTGTTCTCCTCTGTGCTGTTCTCCTTCGTCTCTGTGCTGTTCTCCTCTGTGTTTTTCTTCATCTCTGTGCGGTTCTTTTTTAACTCTGTGCTGTTCTCCTTGTGCTGTTCTTTGTCTCTGTGCTGTTCTCCGGTTTAAAGGAACTCATTATGAGGGTTTAACACGCGCGACCTTTAACACGCTACATTATAGAGATTTGATTTAAAATGAGGTTTAAGGTTCTAAAGCCAACAGAATGTAGAACTGGGTCAAAAGTCTGAATTAATAAATGGTCTTAACTCAGATTAAGGAATGGCTAACATGCCTATCCAGGCGCATTCCACTCTTTAATTCTCAGCAAAGAACAAGCTCTTTCAGCTGCTGCAGATTTCGGAGCCCGTGGTATGTGCTTTCAACTAGAACCAACATGGTGGGATACAAAGAACCACGGATGGACGTACGGCCGGGTTATAAACACGCTCAGACACCGAGGCAACCGCACCGTCACCGGAACCCGAGACCCGGACACCGCGTCCATCAGTCTGCAGGAGAGAGCATCCTCCACCTGAAACTCTGCAAGGGTCACGAAGGGGGGGGGGGGGTCCCATTTTTCCCAAAGCTTTCGGACACTGAACACACACACACACTTTATATTGGGCAATTTCGACAGGCAAACACACACACACACACACACCAACACTTACTATCACATTCACACACACGGTGTGTATATATATATATATATATATATATATATATATATATATATATATATATATATATATATATATATATATATGAGAGAGAGAGAGAGAGAGAGAGAGAGAGAGAGAAATTTAGAAAGACAAACACACAGACTATCTCTCTCTCTCCCTCACACAGACTATCTATCTATCTACCTACCTATCTACCTACCTATCTACCTATCTATCTATATATATAGTTCCATCACATCGCAAAGATGCTCTATTGGATTGAGATCTGGTGACTGTGGAGGCCATTTGAGTACAGTGAACTCATTGTCATGTTCAAGAAACCAGTGTGAGATGATTCCAGCTTTATGACATGGCGCATTATCCTGCTGAAAGTAGCCATCAGATGTTGGGTACATTGTGGTCATAAAGGGATGGACATGGTCAGCAACAATACTCCGGTAGGCTGTGGCGTTGCAACGATGCTCAATTGGTACCAAGGGGCCCAAAGAGTGCCAAGAAAATATTCCCCACACCATGACACCACCACCACCAGCCTGAACCGTTGAAACAAGGCAGGATGGATCCATGCTTTCATGTTGTTGACACCAAATTCTGACCCTACCATCCGAATGTCGCAGCAGAAATCAAGACTCATCAGACCAGGCAACGTTTTCTAATCTTCTATTGTCCAATTTCGATGAGCTTGTGCAAATTGTAGCCTCAGTTTCCTGTTCTTAGCTGAAAGGAGTGGCACCCGGTGTGGTCTTCTGCTGCTGTAGCCCATCTGCCTCAAAGTTCGACGTACTGTGCGTTCAGAGATGCTCTTCTGCCTACCTTGGTTGTAACGGGTGGCTATTTGAGTCACTGTTGCCTTTCTATCAGCTCGAACCAGTCTGGCCATTCTCCTCTGACCTCCCCCCCCCCCCCCCCCCCCCCCCCCCCCCCCCCCCCCCCCCCCCCCCCCCCCCCCCCCCCCCCCCCCCCCCCCCCCCCCCCCCCCCCCCCCCCCCCCCCCCCCCCCCCCCCCCCCGATTCCACAATGTAAGTATATTAACATGAGTGTCAACAGGCTTCAACATCAAAGCTTAAAATAAATCTGAATCCTGACTGAGCTCGACGACCCGTCCACCGCAGAACAGCCGATCTCAGGTCAGAACCGGAGAACACACCTGCCGTGGAGCAGGAGAACCGAAGAGAACCGAAGCCAGAGCATGAACTTTAGAACAACAGCCTCTGTGTTCGATGCCTGCAGCATGAAGGTAGCAGAGTGCCATTCGAGAACATTCTGAAGTTCCACAGTGTAACAGAACCCCCGTCTGTGAGCCAAGCTGCTCTCAGGAACAGAACAACAGAACAACACAACTGAAAAACAGAACCGAACAACAGAACTAAAAAACAGAACCGAACAACAGAACCGAACGCTGGGCTGAAGGGGTCCTGCTCAATTCTTTAGTTTTTCATGAGTCAGCATTCACACAGCTACTGACACAGGGTTTTATTCTCATTATCATTATCTTACCTTACATCATATATTCATTATCTTCTGCTTACTCCTCTACTAGGGTCGCAGGGGCATTTTAGAGCATCCAATTCACCTTAAATTGATGTTTTTAAAACATGGAAACTCCACCAAGACCGGGATTCAAACCTGGTGAGGGGGGGAGGGGTTCCCCATGCCCATCCAGGGGAGAATGTTTCAGGCGCTGGGCAGATACATCCAGGACAGGGGGGGGGGTAATCTATTGCTGGGAAACCGGAGAACCTGGAGGAAACCCAAAGGGACATGGGGAGAACATGGAACCTCCACCCAGATTGGGATTTACACCTGAATCCCCAGTGCTGCAAGGAGAACATGCTAAACCACTACACCAGCATGCCAGATGGTTTTATTCAAAGTGACTTATACCCCCTCACAATATACACAGGTATATAAATAGAATAAACACAGACAGACAGAAAGACACAAACACACACAGACAGACAAGCAGACAGACAGAAACACACAGACAAAAACAGACACACACACAGACAGAAACAGACAAGCAGACAGACAGAAACACACAGACAAAAACAGACACACACACAGACAGAAACAGACACACAGACAAAAACAGACACACAGACAGACAGACAGAAACAGACAAGCAGACAGACACACACAGACAAGCAGACAAAAACACATGGACAAAAAAAGACACAAATACAGACAGACACAAACAGATACACAGACACACACACAGACAAGCAGACAAACACACAGACAAGCAGACAAACACACAGACAAGCAGACAAACACACAGACAAGCGGACAGAAACACACAGACAAAAACAGACGCACACACACACAGACACAAACACAGACAAGCGGACAGAAACACACAGACAAAAACAGACACACAAACAGACACACAAAGACAGACACACACACAGACACACAAACAAACAGACACACAGACAGACAGACACACAGACAGACACACAGACAGTAGTGTTGTTGTAATGCAGTGTTTGTTTTCTCGTCTGATGTTTTGCTTTTGAAATTTCTTACAGTTAATACAGCAGATTAGATTCATAATCCAATTACACAAAACACTCAGGAGACAAACATTAATGAGCTGTGATTCACACACACACACACACAGATTGTGTGATGATCATGTGACCATAATAGGAACACGTATGATGATTCAAGGTGACTTGGCTGCCCCTATGTAATCGATCTGTGTGTGTGTGTGTGTGTGTGTATATATATATATATATATATATATATATGTGTGTGTGTGTGTCAGTGATGTATTGGCACTCACACCTGGATACTGCCCCCCCCCCCATGACCATACTGCTGGATGAAGCTGAAGTTGAGATTAGAGGACGGAATAAATTCAGTAATCATATAGATTTTATTCTCAATACAGCAAAGTACAAAGAATAATTGCGACAGACTCAACCCCCCCCCCAAAATAATCTAATCTGTGTAATAATACTTCACAAAAAAAAAAAAAGGTTTTAAATTACAGGTTCAGATACAAAGCTCATGAGGGTACCTTAAAACAGCCAATCGCATTGCATCCATTAATTCAGGAGTCCATTCAGAGTTCTAATACTTTCTAAAGTCCATCAGGCCCACGGCGTCACATGACCACGGCGTCACGTCGGTGGACAGCGAGCGCTAAAATGATTACACGTACACACTGAGCACGGCCGAACAGACACTACAGAGCACACGACTGCCCCCCCCCCCCAACCTGCCCTTGCTCAGGGTCCAGGACGCAGATTTTACCCTAAAACTGTAAGAACAACACAGTCGTCGGGCGCCAACTACAGACGCCAAGGACAACCGACAGAATCGAGAACCGTGTTCGGGTCAAAATGCCGACATCAGCAAAAAAAAAAAAAAAAAATCATTAAAAATTACAACAATTCAGTAACCAAAGGTGTCGCATATTTACATCCTATATACAACTTCATACAAACACGCATAAAAACGAACCGGAAACGCCACGGGGTATGTACATCTGTACAGGGGGGCATTTACACAGACACGTGCGAGTGTTTTGGGCGGGTTCTACGGCTTACCCTGCTTAAAGTCGGTTAAGAACGGCGAAGCTGGAACCGCGGATCACCTAAAAAAAAAAAATCATAAAAACAAATCAAATCGAGTAGCTCCGGACGCGCGGGATCGGGCGTCCCGTTCACACACACCCGTCCTGTTCGGAGACGTTCCGCTCGGGAACTCGAAATGTAGTGCGCGGGTCACAGGCGTGTGTTTGGAACCTCACGGGTCCCGAGTCGCAGCTCAAGTAAGATAATAATAATATAAAAAAAAATTTAAGATGCTACATGCCCCCCCCACTCCCTCCTCCCCCATCCCCCCCAAAGTTCTGCGTACGAAATACTTTACTTAATACCATCCTCCAGCGCTCACGACTCCGGAACCGAAGGCATGTGGAACGTTAGAGCGTCGAAACACCTTTACACCAGGGAGTCGTGGGGGGGGTACTGTGCGAACCGCAGCCGCTCCCGAACGCATGGCTACCGAACGGCGACGTTTTAAAAATGGCCGCCGCCTGAAAAAAGAAGCTGCATAGACTCGGAGAACATAACAGCTTGTCCCTACGGAGGACTCAGGGAGTCCACAAACTAAAAGTTTCTAGTGCAAAGGATGGATTTCCAGCATTGGCCTGATGTACTGCAAACCCACAGGAACTACGGAAGAACAGGCTTTTTCGGAGAACGTGCGCTCCCACCCACGCCATCGCATCTGCAACGTATAGAACGTCTAAGAACCTTAAATATCGGCGGGGTGCGGCATAAATACTTTAGTACAGGCTTCTCGAGATAAAAATCTGTCATTCCCGTGGAACTCTACGGCTACGATGAGGAACCCCGCTATTTAAATATTTCAATCGGACTTCATTTACAACACAAAGAACCTCTTTTAGAACCCTGTATTCGGCTGGGAGCGGCGAGGGAACGTCGCAAATAGCTAATTTATACTTCTATTTATATATATATCTCTATAGATTTCGTCGTTGTGTAGCTTCTCGGTTTCATTCGAATACGCGGACGCCGTGCGTTACGGTTTACCGCCGAGTCGGCGTTTCCGGTTGAATCCGGTTATTAAATAAATAGAACGTTCTCGTTTGGCATCCTCTCCGACGCCCGGACTCAGTCCGAACGTTTGTAGAAGACCGTATACATGCTACTAAACTAAATTTTGTAGAAATGCCGACGCGGCAGATTGCGTTCACATCGTATGATTTAAAACACTGAGCAGAACGTGTGTGTGTGTGTGTGTGTGTGTGTGATGAGGGCCAGTGAGCCATCGCACGACCTGGGAGCAGAACGTAGAACGTCTTGTGCATGCCTCTGACATCTGAATGCCATGCGGCGCGGCCACGCCCGTTTCCTGGGTGTTGGATGGAATGCCTTTATTGGATTACGGCGAAGTCCATTAGCATGCCACGCCCCTGCCCCGGAGCGCATGCCTCCGCCCGTCTGCACCGACGACTCGGGGAGGACGGAGGGGTATGGGGGGGGGGGGGTCCTGGAGAACCCACACAAGGCACAAACTGAGAACGAAAAGGAGGAACCCTTTAGTCTTAAAGCACCTGTAGTTAAAAGGAGGTACGCTGGTTAAAAGAAAGTCGCAGCCCTCGGAACCGAGGCAGGTAGGGAACCGGCAAAATGGCTTTGTTCCATCCGATGATGTCACCGACCCCCGACCCCTCCGAGTGCCCGCAGGAGGGCGAGCCGACCGCTCAGTGCCGGGTCGGTGTGGGGTTTTTTGGCAAGCTGGTGCAGAACGTTTGGAACACAGTGGTGTCTGATCTGAGGCAGATTACGGTTCGGGCGCTGCGCGGCCGAACGAGAGCGATGGGATGCGCGAGGCGGGTTCTAGGAGACGAGCTTGGCGTCCAGGCGGAGCCAGTGGAGACCCTGGCGAGTGTAGCGCACGAGTTCTGTCATGGTGCTGGTGTTGAAGATCAGGGGGCTCATGGCTTTATCCAGTTCTGCGAAGAACTCTGAATAAAAATACAAAGAGAAAGAGAGAGCGAGAGAGAGAGAGAGAGAGCAGATTAGAGCTGTAAATAATTAGAATACATAAAATATATCCATCCATTATCTTCCTCTTTATCCTCTATTAGGGTCGGGGGGAGGGTTCCCCATGCCCATTCAGGGGAGAACATTTCAGGCGCTGGGCAGATACACCCAGGACAGGGGGGCAATCCATCACTGGACACACCCACACTCTATATGGGGCAATTTAGAGCATTTAATTGCCTTTGATCCATGTTTTTGGACTGTCCAAAAACCAACGTTCCAATATCATCCACCAATGTTCTAACGTTCTGATATCATCCACATGGAAACTCCACCCAGATTGGATTTGCACCGGGAATCCCCAGCACTGAGAGGAGAACATGCCAAACCACTAACCCACTGTGTCACCTAGACAGAATACAGAATCCTTTAACAATTACATTAAATTGTGTGTGTGCATATGTTTGTGAGAGTGTTTGTGTGTGAGTGTGTGTATGTTTTGTGTGTATGAGTGTGTGTTTGTGTGTGTGTGTTGACAGAGAAGTGTTTTGAATAACAATGTTTTCTGAAATATGCAAATATCTTTTAGTTCTTTTGCAGCTGTGTTCTCTGATGTAACTTCTTAAAGAGCCGGAGCTTAATGTGTAATGGTGTGTAATGGTTGTGTGTGTGTAACGGTGTGTGTGTCACGTCCTCGATGTTCATGTGGGTTTGGGTTCGGCGGGCTGAAACCAAGCCCGCCGTGTTAATGAATGGAATGTGGTTCAGGTGAACCTCAGAGGGAGGCGGGGCTTATTGTGCTTATTTTGAATTCTTTTCAAACTCTTCATTCATTACATTGTTTTCAGATGACTGTGTGTGCGTGTGTGTGTGTGTGTGTGTGTGTGTGTGTGTGTGTGTGTTCTCAGAAACGGATCCGGAGAACAACTGAAGGACAGGAACGCATCCAAGAGGACCAATTAGAAAAGATTGAAGTATTGCAGATCATCCAGGGAGGGCGGTATTGAGCAAGAAGTATACATCAAAGGAAACTATTGATTTGTTTTAATCAGGGGAGAAGATGAAAAATAAAGGACACAGTGACTGATGAGATCAACGAGGACGCAAAGTCTCCTAATTAGTCTCTAATCTGGGCTGGTGTGGATGCCAGGAGCACCATGCACCACCACCCAATATCATCAATCAGCATCATGCACCACCCAATATCATCCACCAACATTCCAATATCATCCACAGACGCTCCAATATCATCCACCAC
>JAFMOD010001286.1:100556-111421 GCA_019802435.1 Corydoras maculifer | reverse complement strand
TATATATATATATATATACACACACACGCTACATTAAAAAACACTATATAATAAAACACTATATAAATAACCATTAAAAAAAAAAAGATGAAAATTAAAACTATGCAACACGCCATGTAATGGATCTACAGCAGCATCCTGCTTGACACAGAGCATCATCAGACTGTACTGAGATCAGGTTACCTGTCCTCAAACAGCAGTTTGGTCCTCTTGGCCCCATCTGAGGACAGAGGCGACACAGCCAGCTGGTTTTCACTTTTCTTTTCCTGCAACAGAGATGAACAGCTTCATGTCATGTGAGAGGCATGAGAACGTACACTTCTTCAATAGAAATATATATATTATATTATATATGTATTTAAGTGGGGCGACACGGTGACTTAGTGGTTTAGCATGTTCTCCTCTCTGCCCTTAGGATCCAGGTTCGAGTTTCCATGTTCTCCCAGTGTCCACGTGGGTTGTCTCCGGGTTCTCCGGTTTCCACCCACAGTCCAAAAACATGGATCAAGTCAATTGAGTTCTCCAAATTGCCCCATGTAGAGTGTGTGTGTGTGAGTGAGTGTATGTCCAGCGATAGATTGCTCCCCTGTCCTGGGTGTATCTGCCCAGCTTTCTCCCCTGGATGAGCATAGGGAACCCCCCTCCCCCCCCCCGACCCTAATAGAGGACAAAGTGAAAGATAATGAATGAATATTATTTTTAAGTGGTTAGCATATCTATATAAAAATAGCATATATACACTTTACATATCGATAAATAATAAGAACAACTATGGGCCACATGGTGGCTTAGTGGTTGGCAGGTTCTTCTCTTTGCGCTTAGGATCCAGGTTCAAATCCCAATCTGGGTGGAGTTTCCATGTTCTCCCCTTGTCCGCGTGGGTTTCCTCCGGATTCTCCGTTAAATTGCCTCAATAAATTCAAGGTAAATTGAATACCCTTAATTGCCCCATATAGAGTGTGTTTGTGAGTGAGTGTGCCCAGCGATAGATATACATTACATTATCTGCCCAGTGCCTGAGGCCTTCTCCCCTGGATGAGCATGGAGAAGGGCGCCAATCTATCACTGGACACCCTCACTCACACACACTCTATATAGGGCAATTTGGAGAATTCAATTGACCTTGAATACAGGTTTTTGGACTGTGGGAAGAAACCGGAGAACCCAGAGGAAACCCACGCGGACATGGGGAAAATATGTAAACTCCACCCTGATTTGGATTAGAACCAGGAATCCCTAGTGCTGAAAGGAGAACATGCTAAGCCACCCTGCGTATAGTGATAATAATTTGCGCTTACCTTGGTCTCCCTGCTGCGGTTGGGCTTGTCCTCGCCCTTGCGGTATTTGAAGGCGGAGCCGCTCTTGGGCCCGTCCTTGCTGCTGGCGCTGCTGGGCAGGGAAGTGGACGACTGGCTGGCGGTGCGCTTGCGACTCTGGTGCTCAGATTTGGGGGTTCGCTGCAGGACGATGGACGGCGAGGGGACAGGCTCCTTCTCCTTCTCTGCACTGCGCTTCGATGACCTGAAACGTGCAGCATGACGCATGAGGCTGTGCTGATTGTGTATGTAATGGCTGTGAGAACATGCTCAAGATTTTTGTAATGGTTCAGATCCGATTGATTTATTTAGTTTTAATGGTGTTTAAAGGTTGTGGGTTCGAATCCCAGGTCCACTGAAGTCACCAATGTGGCTCCTTGAGCAGGACCCTTAACCCTCATTGCTCCACGGGGCGCTGGACCAACCCGGTGTTCTGACCCCAACCAAGTTGAAGTACATGTAAGTCCCTTCGGAAAAGTGTCCGTTAAATATCAAATGTAACATCCATCCATCATCTCCCGCTTTATCCTCTATTAGGGTCGCGGTGGGGTGGGGGGTTGTTCCCCATGACCATCCAGGGGAGAACGTTTCGGGCGCTGGGCAGATACACCCAGGACAGGGCGCCAATCCATCGCTGGGCACACACTCACTCACACACACACACTATATTCTATATGGGGCAATTTGGAGAACTCAATTGACTTGATTGGACTTTTTGGACTGTGGGTGGAAACCGGAGAACCCAGAGGACCCAGAGGAAACCCATGCAGACACGGGGAGAACATGGAAACTCCACCCAGATGGGGATTCAAACCGGGAAGAACATGCTAAGCCACTAAGCCACAAATGTAACATCATTTATTTATTTATTTGCAGGTTAATGCCATGCATCCATTATCTTCCGCTTTATCCACTACTAGGGTCTACTAGGGTTCCCCATGCCCATCCAGGGGAGAACGTCTCGGGCGCTGGGCAGATTAATGCCATTTTGGACATAATTCTACGGAAGTCAGTCACCTGCACCAGCTCACCTGGGGGAACCCTGAGGCGTTCCCAGACCAGCTGGGAGATCTAACCCCTCTAGTGTGTCCTGGGTCTTCCCCACCCATATGGCTCCTCTCTGCTGGACTTGCCTGAAACACCTCCCTGAAGGGCACTTCAGCCATGGTACTTGGTGGGACCAGCAATCGAACCGGAGACCTTCTGAGGTCACAAAGCTGGTTCCTTAACCTTCCCCAAAAGCTCATGACCATCAGTGAGGGTCAGAACGTCGATCGTCTGGTCAATCGAGAGCCTTGCCTTTTTCGCCACAACAGATCAGAGTCCACATCACGGCTGACCCCGCCCCCATCCGCCTGTCAATCTCCCGCTCCATCTTGCCATCACTCCTGAACAAGACCTCCAGATCCTTCAACTCCTCCACCTGAGGCAAGACCTCAAGACCTCAGGACCTCATCCCTGACCCAAAGAGCACGCTCTACCGTTTTCCGACCAAGAACACAATCTGTTGTCGTGGTATCCTGTGGAACCCAGCCAAGTTTTATATCGTATTTCTATATTAAAAGCTCCTTAATTATCCTACGTTGTTTTTTTTGGGGGTTCCGAACGTTCTAAACGCTGAGCTTGTAAATGTTTAGTGTCTGCGGGTTCCTGATGGGTTCAATGCCGGTCAGCTGACTTACTCTTTGCTTGGCTTGTGATGTGAAGGCTTGGTTTCGAGTCGGGATTTTTTGCTCTCTGGTTTAATGTTGTCTTCGTTCTGCGAGGAAAAAAAAAAAAAAAAACGTCAGAGAGACGGTATCCATAGAAACAATGTTTAAGGAAACATCCATCCATCATCTTCTGCTTTATCCTCTTTTAGGGTGGGGTGGTTCCCCATGCCCATTCAGGGGAGAACGTTTCGGGTGCTGGGCAGATACACCCAGGACAGGGGGGCAATCTATCACTGGGCACACACTCACACAAACACACTATATATGGGGCAATTTGGAGTATTTCATTCACCTTGAATCCATGTTTTAGGACTGTGGGAGAAAACCCACGTGGACATAGGGAGAACATGGAAACTCCACCCAGATTGGAATTTGAACCGGGAATCCTCAGTTCAGGAGAACATGCAAACCACTAAGCCACTCGGTCCATCTATTATCTTCCGCTTTAGCATCTACTAGGGTCGCGGGGGGTTCCCCATGTTCATCCAGCGGAGAAAATTTCAGGCGCTGGGCAGATACACTCAGAACAGGGGGGCAATCTATCACTGGGCACATACACACTCTATATGGGGCAACCTGGAGAATTCAATTGCCCTTGAATCCATGTTTTCGGATTGTGGGAGGAAACCGGAGAACCCGGAGGAAACCCATGCGGACACGGGGAGAACATGGAAACTCCACCCAGATTGGGATTTGAATCGGGAAGCCCCAGCACTGATAGGAGAACATGCTAAAATGCCACCTGCTCGTTCCATTATCTTCCGCTTTATCCTCTACTAGGGTCACTACTGGGAGGGGGGGGGTGGCAACCAGGGAGAACGTTTCAGGCGCTGGGCAGATACACCCAGGACAGGGCGCCAATCTATTGCTGGGCACACACTCGCTCACACATACACACACTCTCTATATGGGGCAAATCGGAGAACTCAATTGCCCTTGATCCATGTTTTTGGACTGTGGGAGGAAACCGGAGATCCCGGAGAAAACCCACGCAGACACGGGGAGAACATGCAAACTCCACCAAGACTGGGATTCGACCCGGTAACCCCAAGTGCTGAGAGGAGAACATGCTAAACCACTAAGCCACCGTGCATACTTGACAAACTTTAAGACCCTCGTGCTGTTGGCGCCTCTTTGAACGACATTTGTTGGCGACCTCGTTTCACTACTTCTCTAGAATCGGCCATGCTGCACCGCCACCTTCTGGTGACGGCGTGTTACTGCCGGTCTTTTTTTTCCAGGTTTAAGTGATCAGTAGCGCTCCTGGTTTTCACGGACCTTGCCATGTTGTGGCCCCGACGGCCAAACTTTTTACCTTGTGCTTTCTCTTGCCCTTACTGGCTGCCTTCTCGCCGGCTGGCTTCTGCAGCCCCTTGCCCTCGCCAGCCGAGTCTCTCTCCACCTTTATCTCAGGGTCTTTATAAGTCCTGCGGGGCACATGGCTCAGCAAGTTGAGATCGATGGTGACCAGCAGCTGCCTCGGCAACGCGACCTTCTCATCAGGCTCGCTAAGAGGAGACAGGAGGTTCTTCTCCTCCATGGGGGAGATGACGGAAGTGGTGTACCTCGGAGTGTGCGAAGACGACGGCGCGCTCTCCTCCTCTTCCTCGTCCGACTCCGAGGACGACGGGGGCTCCGTTTCCACCAACTCGCGAGAGTTGGGGGGCGTCCTCTCTTGCGCCCGTGACTTACGCTTTTCGGGCTTGGGGCGCGCCTCTTTCTTAAGCTCCTTCTTAGCAGGCGGTTTGTGCGAGCCCTTGTTCGGCGCCCGTCCTCGATGCTGAGGCGGCTCCGACCTCGGCTCGCTCTCCACCTTCAGGCTGCCTTTCAACTCCTCTGCCACTGAGGGCTTCTCGGACTTCTTGGGCTGTTTCTTGTCTGCCACGCGCCTCTGTCCGGCGCCGCCGCTGTTCTCGGCGCTCTGGGCGGGCGATTTCTGCCGTCCTCGGCTACTTTCTACGTTTTTGGGGTTGGCCCGTTGGTCCCGGCCCGGAGCGGGTGCGGAGTCCTTGGGGCCCTGGCCGCCGCTGTAACTTCGGGCTACGCTCGTCTCGCGGTCCTCCATCTTGGGAAGCCAGTTTTCCAGCTGCCACTTGTTGACGGTGAGCTGCTCGCGCTGGAAAGCATGGTTTAGAGGTTTATGATCATACTGTTTCTATTATCAAGCAGAAAATTAGAGGCAACATCGTTATAATTAAGTGTTTAAAAGGTAAAGTCCAGACTAGATATTACCTCATCATCTACCTCATTTTTTTTTATAAATATTTACTATTTATACTCATATACATAGTTTCTGCAACATCTCACATTTTAAATGCTTCTGTATTTAAATTCTATATTCTTAATATACACTATAATATACATATATATATATATATATAAATATATAATGTAGTGTACATTAATAATATACAACATATATATTTTTATATATATACACAACATTTTATATATATATATATATATATATATATATATATATATATATATATATTAGCATGTTCTCCTCACAGTGCTGGGGATTCCCGGTTCGAATCCCAATCTGGGTGGAGTGTCCATGTTCTCGTGTCCATGTGGGTTTCCTCCAGGTTCTCCGGTTTCCTCCCACAGTCCAAAAACATGGATCAAGGTCAATTTAATCAAATTGCCCCATATGGAGTGTAGGTGTGTGCGTTTCAGGCGCTGGGCAGATACACCCAGGACAAGACGCCAATCTATCGCTGGGGACACACTCACTCACACAAACACACTCTATATGGGGCAATTTTGAAAATTCAGTTGATCTTAACCCATGTTTTTGGACTGTGGGAGGAAACTGGAGAACCCGGAGGAAACCCACGTGGACACGGGGAGAACATGCAAACTCCACCCACTAAGCCACCATGCCGCCCTGGAGAACGTGTGTTACTTTTTATTTTGGCTTGGTTTAAAACACTGCCCTCTATGGGAGTGAGAATGGAGTGCATTTAGACGGGGATGAGGTAACATATTAGAGCGACTCATAATTTGTGTAATTTAATTTTTTTTGCACACAATGCTAAATTGCTCTTGGGGTTAATTAGATGCCTTAAACTCATACTGTAAATAAAACCTGATATTTATAGACCTGCTTAATAAAGACATTAATTGAATTTTCATAAATTAATCTATCAAAAATAAATAAATAAATAATAATCAAATGAAAAAATAAAAATAATCGCCCGATTAATCGATGATCAAAATAATCGTTAGTTGCAGCCCTAACTCACACTGTGAGAACCGCAGAGCATGCTTCATGCTGCATTAAAAACACCGCATTTAGTCGGGGATGAGGTAACATAAGAGCGACTCAAATTTGTGTAATTTAGTATTTTTTTTTTTACACACAATGCTACATATTGTGTCAGTGTGTGTGTGAGATGTGTGTTTAATTACTCTTGGGGTTAATTAGATGCCTTAAACTCATATTGTACATAAACCCAGACATTTATTACCAGATTTAATAAAGACCTAATTAAAAATTTTTCCATAAATAAAATAATAATATTCGAATGAATCGAAAAAAATAATCGCCCGATTAATCGATTATCAAAATAATCGTTAGTTGCAGCCCTGAGATGTGTGTTTAATTGCTCGTTGGGTTAATTCGATGCCTTAAACTCATACTGTAAATAAAACCAAATATTAATTGAATTTTTTTCATAAATTAATCTATAAAAAAAAAGAAGAAGAAGAAGAATTGAAATAATCGAAAAAATAATCTCCTGATTAATCGATTATCAAAATAATCGTTAGTTGCAGCCCTGATTCACACTGTGAGGACCGCAGAGCACGCTTCATGCTGTTTTTGGTTGTTCTGGATAATGACAGTGATGGAGAACGTGTGTTGCTTTTTATTTTGGTTTGGTTTAAAATACTGCCCTCTATGGGAGTGAGGATAAATTGCATTTACTCAAATTTGCATTGACTCAAATTTGTGTAATTAATATATATATATATATATATATATATATATATATATATATATATATATATATATATATATTTTTTTTTTTTTTTTTTTTTTACACAGTGCTAAATATTGTGTCAGTGTGTGTGTGAGATGTGTGTTTAATTACTCTTGGGGTTAATTAGATGCCTTAAACTCATACTGTAAATAAAATTAGATATTAACTGAACTTTTTTTTTATAAATTAATCTAGCAAAAATAAATAAATAAATAAAATAATCGAATGAATCCAAAAAATTATCACAAGATTAATCGATGATCATAATAATTGTTAGCTGCCGCCGTAGTGGAGACCATTGAGTGCCGGTACCTCGGGTGAGGCGGCGCGAGGTGGCTCGTTGGCTTCGCTGTCCGTGGTGCTGGTCTCGCTCTCGCTCTCGGAACCCGAGCTGCTCTCAGAACCGCTGTGACTGCTGGAGTCCTCCCGCTCGGCCGCTTCGCTGTTATTGTTACTGTTGTTGCTGCGAACACAGTTTCAGATATTTAGTCTCGGACCGAACCCTCACACGCCCTCCACCTCACACGTTCTGACCCGGGGGATACCACTCCCCGCGGACAGGATGTCATAAACGACCAGGATTCACCTTTAATGTTGGAACCTGTTGACACGCATCACGTTAATACTGTGGAATCAGCAGCATGGAAAAGACTCGGCTTCGGGTTGCCAGGTTCGCAGAAATCGCTTTTTTATTAAACCCACTCCAGCAAATAGCACGAAGAGAACTCTGATGCTGTTCCAGGGAGCCCTCTCAACTAAGTACCCTGCAGTATCTGCCCCTTTTAGTTCTGCTGCTGTAGTCACATGATGCACTGTGTCAATCAAACTCTGGTTATTAATTAAACACAAGGCTTTATTAGCTCTAACTGCTTTTCTTGTCTGTTTTTTTGAAGTGTTGCTCATTTCCTGGAGGTGTGGTCAGCTCTTCATTATGTTTCTACAACGATTACTGATGGAACCTGGAGTTCTATTGGACCAGCGGTCCTGCAGGACACCCTCAATGGACTTATAGAGTTTTCTAATTGTTAAATACGGGTCACATGATCACCACACGGTCTGTACATGGCTGTTCGACACTGTTGATGCTGCCCCCCCGCTCAAGGAGGATTAGTCCCCCACTGAGCCTTGGTCCTCACAAGGTTTCTTCCTTAAAATAACAACAGAACAGGGGTGCTTGCCTTGCCACTGGCTCTTCGGCTTGCTCTTTGGGTGTTTAAAGGTTTATAACTCTGTAAAGCTGTTTAACTGGCAACCCCCCCCCTCACCCGATCGAGCAAACACACACAGCATACAACACAAACGCACAACAACCTGCGACCCGCACTCTACCAAACCCGGCTGCAAAGCATTCTGGGAAGTGGTGATAATAAAAATAGGTAGTTATGGTAACAGTATGTCAATCACATGACCCACCCACCAGGAGAGGATGAGGGCTCAATAGAACGAGTCACAGTGTATTTTGGAAATCTAGAGTGAAGGTAGGAGGGGCCAGATCCAGAGATCATCCTACAGATCAGAGTCAGTGTACAGGCTACAGGGAACCAATGGGGAGAGAAGAGGCGGAGTCACGAGTTTGGATTGTTGAACACGAGTCTGAATCAGTTGTAGAGACCTGATGGTACGAGCTGTGTTATGATAATTGAGACGGGATAGGACGAGGGATGGGACTAACAGCATATCGAGATCATGTAATCGAGCCGGGATAGGACGAGGGCTCACTAGAACGTAGTGAACGAGTCACAGTGTATTTTGGAAATCTAGAGTGAAGGTAGGAAGGTAGGAAGGTAGTGAAGGTAGGAGGGGCCAGATCCAGAGATCATCCTACAGATCAGAGTCAGTGTACAGTCTACAGGGAACCAATGGGGAGAGAAGGATTCATGAGTCTGAATCAGTTGTAGAGGCAGATGTTGATGGCGTGAGACGGGATAGGACGAGGGATGGGACTAACAGCTGGGTAGCAGGTCATGTGATCCACGGCCGTTCTGTAAATGCAGCGGGGGCGCGGTACCTTGCTGAAGGGTTTCGTTTGGACGGGTCCTGCTCGGCGTCACTCTCCTCACTGCTGCTGAGCTTCAGATCGTCATGCAGCATGCTGAAACCAGGGAACAGCGCGAATGAGAACCTTCCAAATCAGCTTTAGAGTTCTGGGTGTGAGGAGAACATGCAAATCCACGCTGCCACCCTCGCAAGTTCTCAACTTGTGTCATAAATACTTTCCCTTTAATAAGCAGAGCGCTCCATTGTGTACAGAACTGGTGTTCTGGGCTATGCATCGGGTTAGAACGCTGCGAGTCATTGATGCTACTGCCCCACCAGATGCCCCACCAGGCGACATTCATCACTAGAACGTAGTGAACGAAACCAAAATGGACTCTAGTCCATTTACTCCCACAGTCCAGAAACATGGATCAAGGTCAAATGAGTTCTCCAAATTGCCCCATATAGAGTGTGAGTGAGTGTGCTCAGTGATAGATTAGTGTCCTGTCCTGGGTGTATCTGCCCAGCGCCCGAAACGTTCTCCCCTGGATGGGCATGGGCAACCCCCCCCGCAAGAATTAGGCAGAAGATTATGAATGAACGAATGACAACAACCGCGGGCGGCACGGTGGCTTGGTGGTTGACATGTTCTCCTCTCAGCCCTGGGGATTCCCGGTTCGAATCCCAATCTGGGTGAAGTTTGCATGTTCTTCCTGTGTCCGCATGGGTTTCCTCCAGGTTCTTGTATCGAAGGTGAATTGAATTATCCAGATTGCCCCATATAG
Organism: Corydoras maculifer; assembly: GCA_019802435.1. Lineage (NCBI taxonomy): Eukaryota > Metazoa > Chordata > Actinopteri > Siluriformes > Callichthyidae > Corydoras > Corydoras maculifer. The sequence continues at coordinate 101,645 of JAFMOD010001286.1, read as the reverse complement.
ATAGAGTGTGTCTGTGTGAGTGAGTGAGGTTAATGAATGATGACTGATGGACTCACTCGGTCTGGTCACCGTCGCAGCTCTTGGGTTGTTGACTGGAGGACGAGCCCTTCCCTGAGATGGATTTTTCTGCAGGAAGACAGTATAACCTTTAATCATCTCACATAACACATGCATGATGCCCACCACCACCACACCACCACCACCCGACCATCACACCACCATTTTTTTAGTGGAGGTTGTATTCCTCATGTCAGGTTCTCCACTGCACACACTAGTTCATTACACAGGGTTCCCCATGCCCATCCAGGGGAGAACGTTTCGGGCGCTGGGCAGATACACCCAAGACAGGGGGGCACTATAGCACTGGACACACACTCAAACAGACACACTCTATATGGGGCAATTTGGAGAATTCAATTCACCTTGATCCATGTTTTTGGACTGTGGGAGAACACCAGAGAACCCGGAGGAAACCCATACAGACATGGGGAAAACATGGAAACTCCACCCAGATTGGGATTTGAACCTGGAATCCCTAGCGCTGAGAGGAGAACATGCTAAACCACTAAGCCACCGTGGCATTCTCATGTTCTCGCCGGCCTCATGTTGTTCCATGACAAAAAACATGGAGGAACATAAACATTTGGGTTTGAGATTAAGTTTAAGAATCACAGATCTAAAAACAGTGTACTTACTGGGTCCAAACCCTGAGAGCTGGGCATCCTGTAACACACACACACACACACACACACACACACAATGTGTTAATACACACATTACATAAAGCTCTTTGAAGCTCTAGAAGTGTCACTTATCTACATGTATGTTCTACCTTAGTGGGGAAGGGGAACTTAGAAGGTTCCGTCTTGCAGGGCGTGTGGATGGCTGTGAGGGGTGGAGGCCAGGACTGCGTCATCTCCTGAAGAAACAGAGCGAGACGTGAGAGAGGGTTCTGAGGGCACGGCTGAGGGTTCTGAGGGTACGGCTGAGGTTTCTAAAGGGTATGGATGAAATTTCTAAAGGGTACGGCTGAGGGTTCTAAAGGGTACGGCTGAGGGTTCTGAAGGGTACGGCTGAGGGTTCTGAAGG
>JAFMOD010001286.1:65230-80362 GCA_019802435.1 Corydoras maculifer | reverse complement strand
GGGGGGGGGGGGGATTTGCGCTTTCAAACGTGCCTCACATGCAGGGTTAATCTTTTGCGTGATGTGCATTACTGCAGTCCAGCATCCATTTTGTATTTCGGTTTCATCCATCCATTATCTTCCGCTTTATCCTCTATTAGGGTCGCGGGGCGGTTCCTCATGCCCATCCAGGGGAGAACGTTTCGGGTGCTGGGCAGATACACCCAGGACAGGACGCCAATCTATCGCTGTACACACTCACTCACACACACACTCTATATGGGGCAATTTGGAGAACTCAATTGACTTGATCCACGTTTTTGGACTGTGGGAGAAAACCGGAGAACCCTGAGGAAACCCACGCAGACATGGGGAGAACACGGAAACTCCCAGATTGGGATTTGTTAGGTACTCACTCACTCACTCACTACGGGAATCCTTGACGCTGAGAGGAGAACATGCTAAACCACTAAGCCACCGTGCCGCCCTATTTCGGTTTGAAATAAACCCGATTTGTTTGATGTCTGAAATCGAAATCCTCTGGGTTCTGCAGGGTTCTGTTTCAAAGGGGGACGCAGCCATAACGCGATCGCGCAGAACACAACGAGAGCACCGGAAAGCCAGAGGATTTGTGCAACCACCTAACAACACTCAAATAAATCTAAAACATGTGAATGAACACACACACACACACACACACACACACACAGACGTGCAGACGCGCACACAGACGTGCATGCAGACACGCAGATGTGCACACACGCAGACACACACAGACGCGCGCACACACACGCAGACGCGCGCGCACACACGCAGACGCGCGCGCACACACACGCAGACACAAACACGCGCACAGACACGCGTGCCTAGACACACGGTTTGATTTTCCATGCGTCACCCTGCGGTTCAGCCGTGTTTTACATCAGGTCAGATCCTGTTGGGCAACATGCAAAAGAAATGCAGGTGGAGCAACCGCCTGAAGATTATAATCCCTCAGTCAAAATTAGAGCCGCATCTAACGATCCGTTTCCATCGATTCATCTAACAACTCTTTATTTCCTTATTAGTTGATTAATCAATTAATGCCGATGGCTTAGTGGTTTAGCATGTTCTCCTCTCAGCGCTGGGGATTCCCGGTTCAAAGCCCAATCTGGGTGGAGTCTCCATGTTCTCCCCGTGTCCACGTGGGTTTCCTCCGGGTTCACCGGTTTCCTTCCACAGTTTAAAAACATGGTTCAAGGTGAATTGAATTTTCCAAATTGCCCCATATAGAGTGTGTTTGTGTGAGTGAGTGTGTGTGTCCAGCGATAGATTGGCGTCCTGTCCTGGGTGTATCTGCCCAGCGCCCGAAATGTTCAGCCCTGGGTGGCCAGACAAACGTGGAAACTCCACCCCCACCCCGATCGGGATTCGAACCTGACTCGCCAGCGCTGAGAGGAGAACATGCCAACCACACCACACCACCGTGCCCCAGTGAAGATTAAAGAGTGAGAAACGTGCAGGAAGCTATTCGTGAAGACGCAGGGGACGTTCTACTTTTAGCCGTCCTGCTTTCCATGACATTTTTAAAAACGGTGGACACATCGTGATTTGATTCAGAATCATTTCCTGAAGGTACTGAACTAGTTTCGGCTCAGCCGCAGCGCAATGATGTCAGATCTCTGCACACAGCGCGGCTCTACAGGCCCGGCTACACCCACCACCTCACCCTGTACAGAGACGGACCCACCCCTACAAGCCCATGGGGCAAATGTGCAATGAGACATGTACGTGTTCCATGATGTTCACGTGCAAACTGTTCCGTGAATGCGGTCATTAATCTGCAAGAGCCGCGAATGCATGTTTGGTTTGTCTTTATGGACGCGTCTTTATTAACTTTCAAGGGGAGGTAGGGTGGCTTAGTGGTTTAGCATGTTCTCCTCTCATTGCTAGGGATTCCTGGTTCGAATCTCAATCTGGGTGGAGTTTCCATGTCCTCCCCGTGTCCACGTGGGTTTCCTCCGGGTTCTCCGGTTTCCTCCCACAGCGATAGATTGGCGTCCTGTCCTGGGTGTATCTGCCCAGCGACCGAAACGTTTTCCCCTGAATGGACATAGGGGAACCCCCCCCCCCCGCCGCGACCATAACAGAGGATAGTGGATGGATGGAGTATAGTGCAACTATATGTGTATGCATTTTGTATACGTGTATGACCCCCCCCCCCAGAGTAATGAGGCTTAAGTTTCTTGCTCAAGCAAATTACACGGGTTACTTCAGTACTCCAGGAATGTGAACCCTCCACCCTGATTAACAGCCCCACACCACACTGAGTAACCAATAGAAAGAGAGTAAAGAAGAGACAGCAGGGACAAGAAAAGGCTAGAACATTTAGAAACTGGGGACTGTATGGCTTTTTAGCAACATACCCTGCATATCGGGGTAAAGGTTCCCGGTTCGATTCCCGGTCTTGCGAAGTACTCTTGCTGTAGTGCCCTTGAGCAAGTCCCCTTACCCCAATTGCTTCCCCAGATGCCCACAGCGCCGGGTACATGAGATTAGTACACTCAGTGTGTGTGTGCGTGTGTGTGTGACACACAATCTGTACATGGCTGTCCTACACTGTTGATGCTGCCCCCCCGCTCAAGGAGTATGAGTCCCCCACTGAGCCTCGGTCCTCACAAGGTTTCTTCATTAAAATATCAACATAACAGGGAGTTTTGTCTTGCCGCTGTCTCTTCAGCTTGCTCTTTGGGGGTTTAAAGGTTTATAACTCTGTAAAGCTGCTTTGTGACAATGTACTGTTGTAACAAAACGCTACATAAATAAATTATTTGAACATAAGTGACAACAAATATGATTCAAAAAGCCCAAGAATTGATTTAAATTTTTTTTTTTTAAGTTTTATTTTTTGGCGCCCCCTCCCGAATACTTTACTAGCGTGGAGCAGGGGGAGCGTGATTCGACACCCCCCCCCCCCGTTGGCGTTAAAAGCCGGTGTTTTGGTTTTAAAGTGAGAGAGAGAGAGAGAGCGAGAGCTCGACATGAGCACAACTGCTTAAAGTGAGTGTAACATAAAATTGTGGTACTTTGGAAATACGACAAATGTTTGAGCCCGTTTGTCGTGACATCACTGAGATAAAAGACGTAGAAAAATTGAAAATATATTTAATATTTATAGTTAAGTTTTGAAAATGTAGCGAATGTTGGTGCAATATAGTTAAAAGACTGAAGTATGGATTTTATTTTTAATCTTAAGTTTTAAAGATTTGCAGAATCTAAAGTCACTCTGACTGTAAAGTCTGTATTTTAGTTTGGATTAAAGGTGAATGCACCGTGGGAAACTTTTGTATTAATATATTTAGAATTATTTCTTCATTGATGGATGTTTTTTATGTAAGAAAAACCCGGGCAGCTCAGCGAACCTAACACTGCTCATTTTAATTTAGCGCAATACAATTTTTATATAAATATAAAACGATCCACAAAGATTTGATACAGAACGGAACCTGAACGTATTGTTTTAAAGAAATGTTCTATTTGTTTACATCGTCGTTTCATCTCGTCCATCACATCATTTAAACTAAATTTAAAGAGCATTTGAACTGAAAAATCGATTCTGAATCGAAAATCGTTTCTGAATCGAATCGTGACTCAAAAATCGGAATCGAATCATCAGACACAGAGACAATAATCGATTCTTCAATGAATCGCGATTTGTAGTCCAGGAGATTCGGAATCGATTGAAAATGCCCAAGAATCGAATTTTGAAAAAATGTTTTTAAGTTGGGTGGCACGGTGTTTTAGTGGTTAGCACGTTCGCCTCTCAGCGCTAGGGATTCCCGGTTCGAATCCCCATCTGGGTGGAGTTTCCATGTTCTCCCCGTGTCTGCGTGGGTTTCCTCCCACAGTCCAAAAACATGGATGAAGTTAATTGAATTCTCAAAAATTGCCCCATATAGAGTGTGTCTGTGTGAGTGAGTGTGTGCCCAGCGACGGATTGGCGCCCTGTCCTGGGTCCATCTGCCCGGCGCCCGGGACGTTCTCCCCTGGATGGGCATGGGGAACCCCACCGCGACCCTAATAGAGGATAAGCGGGAGATAATAAATGAATGAATGTTTTTAAGTTTTTATTTTTTTGGCGCCCCCTCCCGAGCGTACTGCATATCACATTACGGATCCGCTCGGCCGCCGTACAGCACGCTCATTAACCAGCTCCCGTTGTAGTTCACTAGCATGAAGCAGAGGGATTAAGTTTAGTTTAAATGATGGGATGGACAAGATGAAATGACGATTGGCACCCCTATTCTAAAGTGTGCAAGTACATGACGTTCACTTCATCACTTTACATCAGTGTTCCACTGTGGAGTTCTACGCCACGACGGACGAAAGCTCGGTACCTGAGGAACATTCAACACAGCGTTTATGTGACACGTCAGCTGAGTCCGCAACGCACAGAGCCACATGTTTACAGATGGAACTGAATACAATGGAAGGGAACATTTACCCCGTCGCGTCCGACGCACGGCCGCCATGTTCTTTTTCACAAAGGTGGAGAACAAACCATTAGCTCGAGCCCCGGCGTGAAACTCAACCAGGACAAACTGCACAGACAACATGAAAAACGCTTGAGAAACACACCACACCACTTCCATGTCATCCTCCACCTCCTCCTCCACACAGGAACATAGTTCGCACGCTTATATAAGCACACGGGGCCTATCCCGGGTCGCGGCGAGGCCGTCAGACGGCTCGAGATCGGACCGCGCGTCAGCGAGCTGGTTAATCGTGCAGGCAGACCTCATTCGGTTGGACGTACGTTTAAAACGAGCTTTGAGATGCACGATAGGGCCCTAAATTTAATAATAAAGCTAATCAAGATTGTAAAATGTGTACCAGAGATTAACAGGCAGGAGATTTACTGCGCTATAAAAGGCCGGTGCATTAAGGCAAAGGGTAGGGGCAAAGGCGGAGGGGGGGTGGAGACACCAAACAGTGACGGGAATTTAGAGCGATCTGTGGGCTAATCTTCTTTTAAGACTAAATAATAATTATAATAATAATAATAATAAGGGTGGCACAGTGGCTTAGTGATTTAGCATGTTCTCCTCTAAGTGCTAGGGATTCCCGATTTAAATCCCAATCTGGGTGGAGTTTCCATGTGCTCCCCGTGAACACGTGGGTTTCCTCCGGGTTCTCCGGTTTCCTCCCACAGTCCAAAAACATGAATCAAGGTCGATTGAGTTCTCCAAATTGCCCCATATAGAGTGTGTGTGTGAGTGAGTGTGTGCCCAGTAATAGATTGGCGCCCTGTCCTGGGTGTATCTGCCCAGCGCCCGAAACGTTCTCCTCTGGATGGGAACCCCCCCCGCGACCCTAACAGAGGATAAAGCTGAAGATAATGGATGGATGGAATAATAATAATAATGATATAAAGTATACAGGTCTGCTTTACAGTGGTGATTTATATTAATATGTCATCAGCAAGCTAAAAACTGCACCATGTTGATTACACAAGTAATTACACAGACGTATGGCATATGGCGCCATCAACATAGGGGTAATTAGTAAGGGTGTAACAGTAAACAAAGGACGCACAGCTAACTTTCATTATCTCAACCATCCATTATCTTCTGCATTATCCTCTATTAGGGCCGCGGGGGGGGGGGGATTTCTAGAGCTGAGAGGAGAACATGCTAAACCACTAAGCCACCGTGCCACTCTTACAATTACATATCGATTTACCTTAATACTAGAAAGGGTAGTAAACTCTATACATCCATTATCTTGTGCTTTATCCTCTATTAGGGTCGCGGGGGGGGTTCCCCATGCCCATCCAGGGGAGAACGTTTCAAGCACTGGGCAGATACACCTAGGACAGGGGGGCAATCTATCCCTGGGCACACTCACTTACACAGACACACTGTATATGGGGCAATTTGGAGCATTCAATTGACCTTGAATCCATGCTTTTGGATTGTGGGAGGAAACCGGAGAACCTGGAGGAAACCCATGCAGACTCCTCCTGCTTAAAAAGCCTTAAAAAGTTGGGGCAAACTCACCCAGATTGGGATACAAACCTGCATCCCCAGTGCTTAGAGGAGAACATGCCAAACACTGCACCACCCTGCCACCCCTCATCTCATCTCATTTCGGGTGCTGGGCAGATACACCAACGCCAGGTCACCAATTCATAGCTGGGCACACTCACACACTCTATATGGGGCACTTTGGAGAAGTCAATTGACTTGATCCATGTTTTTGGACTGTGGGAGGAAACCAGAGAACCCGGAGGAAACCCACGTGGACACGGGGAGAAGATGGAAACTCCACCCAGATTGGGATTCGAACCGGGAATCCCCAGCTCATGCTAAACCACCATGCCGCCCTTTATCTTCACCAATAATTTTATTTATCTAACTATAAATTTAATTTGCAGTGATGCTTTAGGGAGACACGGTGGCTTAGTGGTTCCCGGTTCTAACCACAACGTGGGTGGAGTTTCCATGTTCTCCCTGTGTTTGCATGGGTTTCCTCCCACAGTCCAAAAAACAAGGATCGAGGTGGATTGAATGCTCAAAATTGCCCTACAGACAGTGATAGATTGCCCCACTGTCCTGGGTGTATCTGCCCAGTGCCCGAAACGTTCTCCCCTGGATGGTCCTGGGGAACCCCCCCATGACCCTAGTGGAGGATAAAGCAGAAGATGGATGGATTTACAGATGAATCAGATAATGACTCATATTCCACCCGAATGAAACGATTCACTGATTCAGAACAATGACTAAGCGTTACAGACGTGTGAGGAGCAGAAGTATGTGGACCTTTAATAGTATGTATAAGTGAATGGGGCAGGTAGGTGTACATATAGTACCCCAGTGGTGCTCGAGCACCTGCCCCTCTGTCCCTTTGCCGCTCTGCGCTCATAATTGTCTCCAGCCCAGTAGAGGGTGGGGGTTGTGTCCGTGAGGGATCCGGAATAAAACATTGGGCCAAGTCTTAAATGCGAGTTCATCGCTGGGGCAACCCGTGAATATTAAAGGGGAAAACGCCGAAAGAATGTGATTGTTAATAATTGTTCACCTCCACCTTTTAGTGTCTGCACTTTATAGACGACCCCTCGCTCCTTTGATTGCCCCATATAAAGTGTGTCTGTGTGAGTGAGTGAATGTGTGCCCAGCGATAGATTGCCCCCATTGTTACTTTGCTCAACGTATTCGGCCGTGTCATGTGATTTGTCGATCGAGTGGATTGTTCGCTCTACAATTTCCAAAATGTCTTTTTGAGACATGTGTACGCGGAAACCAAATTTCGAATCCCAATCTGGGTGGAGGTTCCATGTCCTCCCCATGTCCACATGGGTTTCCTCCATGTTCCTCCCACAGTCCAAAAACATGGATCAAGGTCAATTGAATTCTCCAAATTGCCCCATATAGAGTGTGTCTGTGTGTCCAGTGATGGACTGCCCCCCCTGTCCTGGGTGTATCTGCCCAACGCCAGAAACGTTCTCCACTAGATGGGCATAGGGAACCTCCCCTCATTCAATTGAATACTCTAAATTGCCCCATATGTCTTTGTGTGTGTGAGTGAGTGAGTGCCCAGTGAATCCCAATCCGGGTGGAGTTTCCATGTGGGTTTTCTCCGGGTTCTCCGGTTTCCTCCCACAGTCCAAAAACATGGCTGAAGGGCAATTGAATTCTCCAAACTGCCTTGGGTGAGAGAAGATTGGGATTTAAGGTGAAACTGCGGCTCTAAATCGTCCCCAGGCCCGGTAGAGGGTGAGGGTTGTGTCCGGAAGGGATCTTGCATAAACCACTGGGGCCAAGTCTTAAATGCGAATTCATCGCTGGGGCAAGCTACATCTATTAAAGGGGAAAAACGCCGAAAGAAGGTGATTGGTTATAAATATTTACCTCCACCCTGTCGATCAGTCAGTTTGAGGTTATTATCTCAGCCAAGGTTTGACCTTTATTTTTATAGTGTCTGCACTTTATAGACGACCCCTCTCTCCTTCGATTGCCCCATACAGAGTGTAATAGATTGCCCCCCTGTTGTTACTTTGCTCGACGTATTCGGCCGTGTCGTCCGATTGGTCGCCCTCTCTGCGACGCCAATGGCATCTTGAGACATGCGTACGAGGAAACTTGAAAACACTAGACCAAATTCACAGAGCCACTCCGCCTCCCTCTGTTTATCCTCCATCTGTTTATGTTTATCGGTCCGCCGCCGAAGCCGCCCTCGGCTGGCAGCAGTGTTATGCTAATGAGACGTGGTTAATTAGTGAGCCGTATCCACGCTGCACGCTGCGTCTGGTGGAATGAGCTTTCTATTAAAGCTTTACGGCCGACGCATACGTTACGACACAGGACGGCGGCATGAGAACAGACCATATGGTTCGGAAAATTAAAAAGCAACACTTAACGACCTCCGTGGACCAATCAGAGGTAAGGGCCTGGCTCAGGGATCCACATGGTTAACGTTGGAGGACTGGGAATTCAAACCCACAACCTTCAAATTGTGCCCGCCAACCACCGAGTTGCCCCCCCCCCCAAAAAAAATCAGGTTACATAAGTATTAAAAGCATAATAGACACCACAGGACGGCTAAAGAATTAAGAAAAATAAGAAATGAAACCGAGTGGCATTGGGGCTTAGTGGTTTAGCATGTTCTCCTCTCAGCACTAGGGATTCCTGGTTCGAAACCCCAGGGTTTCCTCCGGATTCTCGGGTTTCCTCCCACAGTCCAAAAACATGGATCAAGGTCAATTGAATTCTCCAAATTGCCCCATATAGAATGTGTTCGTGTGAGTAAATGTGTCCCGTGATAGATTGCCCCCCTGTCCTGGGTGTATCTGCCCAGCGCCCGGAACGTTCTCCCCTAGATGGGCATGAGAAACCCCCCCCCCGCAACCCTAATAGAGGGTAAAGTGGAAGATAATGAATGGATGGATGGAGAAATGAAACCTAAATCTACAGTCTTTAGGAAAAACTTTACACCATTTGCCCTACCGGGCCCAAATAATATACCCCCGGGCAACTAATCAGAACATCTAAAGCAGCTGGATCAAAGGAGTCGTCATTATTTGGTTGTTACGTGGGCGGCACGGTGGCTTAGTGGTTTAGCATGTTCTCCTCTCAGCGCTGGTGATTCCCGGTTCGAATCGCAATCTGGGTGGAGTTTCCATGTCCTTCCCGTGTCCGTTTCCTCCCACAGTCCAAAAACATGGATCAAGGGCAAGTGAATTCTCCAAATTGCCCCAAATAGAGTATGTGTGTGTGAGTGAGTGTGTGCCCAGTGATAGATTGCCCCCCCTTGTCCTGGGTGTATCTGCCCATTGCCTGAAATGTTCTGCCCTGGATGGGCATGGGGAACCTCCCCTCGTTCAATTGAATGCTCTAAATTGCCCCACATGTCTGTGTGAGTGTGTGCCCAGCGAATCCCAATCTGGGTGGAGTTTCCATGTTCTTCCCATGTCTGCATGGGTTTCCTCCCACAGTCTAAAAACATAGATTCAAGGTCAAGTGAATTCTCCAAATTGCCCCATATAGAGTGTGTCTGTGTGAGTGAGTGAGTGAGTGTGTACCTAGTGAATCTCAATCTGGGTGAAGTCTCTCGTAGGTTTTCTCCGGGTTCCCCAGTTTCCTCCCACAGTCCAAAAACATGGTTCAAGGTCAAGTAAATTCCCCAAATTGCCCCATAGAGAGTGTGTGTGTGTGTGCCCTGTGATAGATTGGCACCCTGTCCTGGGTGTATCTACCCAGCGCCCGAAACGTTCTCCCCTGGATGGGCATGGGGAACCCCCCACTACCCCCCCGCCCCCCCACGACCCTAGTGGAGGATGAAACGGAAGATGATGGATGGATTTCCAGATGAATCACAGCAGAATGAAGTGATTCACCGATTCGGTCGTTAATTCACTCGGAACCTGAGGCGACGTTAAAACACGGGTTCGGTGAGTTTAAGCTTTTAAAACGCGTCCGCTCTCAGAACGGTGCAGTTTTAAAGCCCCAAACTCCAACGTTAGCAGCTAATGCTAAAGCTAAGCTACACGGATAATAACAAATAAGAGAAACAGGAGTCGGGGTTCGAACCCGCGGGTGTGCGGTTGGAAACGGCGTCGTGTGGCGGGGGGACGGTGCTGTTGTTGGTCGTTAGCTGTTATTAAAGCGAATTAAAGGCTTGGACTCACCTCAGATCTGGAGTCAGGCCTGAACCATGGTCGCCTCTCAAGCCGTGGCCCTTTGTCTCTGTACTTTGTACTAAACGCGGCGCTCGGACCAACGCTTCATCCCCCGAAAGATAGCGAAGCAGAGGGCTGTAAAGGCGCCGGGGCTCGGGGTGCACGGCACCGGGGCTCTACGTCAGCCATGAGCGGCGGGCCGGCTGTTCTCTCGCCATTGTTCGCGATGACAAAACGACCGAGCCCGTACGGATCACGATGAACCGATTACGATGCCCGATTCGCCTGAGAGTCGTTCGCGGTGCCGACTCCAATTCGAACGAATCCCCCTTTTTTCCCAGACGTCACATGTAGGTGGCGCTGGTGGTTCGTCTTCTGTCTCTCTTCTTTGTTCGAACCATCCATTATCTTCCTGCCCATCCAGGGCAAAACGTCACAGGTGCTGGGCGGATACACCCAGAACAGGGGGGCAATCTATCACTGGGCACACACTCACTCACACAGACACACTCTATATGGGGCAATTTGGAGAATTCAATTGACCTTAATCCATGTCTTTGGACTGTGGAAGGAAACCGGAGAACCCGGAGGAAGCCCACGCGGACACGGGGAGAACATGGAAACTGATGATGAATGAATTTATGAAAACTCAGGCTAGGGCGGCACGCTGGCATGTTCTCCTCTGTGGGGATTCCCGGTTCGAATCCCGATTTGGGTGGAGTTTGCATGTTCTCCCGGTCTCCTCATGGGTTTTCTCCGGTTTCCTTCCACAGTCCAAAAACATGGATTCAAGGCGAAGTGACCTCTACTAGGGTCAAGGAGGGTTAAGCGGAAGATAATAAACGAATGAATACACGTCGAGTGTGTTATTTTTATAAAACGCTTACACACACACACACTATAATAAAAAAAACAAGGTTTGATTCATAAATATGTTTATTGAAAACAAAAAGGTTAATAAACTGGATTTATAAACGCTGATTATGGTTCTGGTTTCTCTAACAACGAAATGCCGCCCTCTAGCGGCCAAATTACAGAACGCAGTTTCTAAAATATAATGTATTGTATAATGTATTACATCTCTATACTGTTATCTAGCATACCATCCCACACTACTTTGAGTACCACAGTGAGATAATGAGATAGTGAGATAATGAGATCCTGTTCAGTTTAAGAGTAAAAAACTATTTATTTAGGACGATGGAATAAAGTCACAGATTCTTCCCGAATACAAAATCCAGAGTTGGGTTTCAGCGTCATAATCATAATATGTCAAAGTTTTTTGAAGTTCCATTCCTTTATCTCATTTCTAAAAAATACCGAGTTCTCATTGTTATTTATTTTCTAAAACACACATCTCAAACGAGTCAACGAAAGAAAAAAATAACAAAAGAAAAATATCCATCAGGACAAAAAAAATCCCCAAAAAAACGATGGAAAGCAAGAGATGTAGTTGCATCCCACAATGCACCCTGTCCTTTATAAACAAGACGAGTCCCCCCGAAAAGCCGACATCCAATGAAACAACACAGACGTGCAGAACTCCCAGGAGGCACTGCTTCATTTTTTCTTTTTCTTGGGCGGGCCTTGGCCACTGCTGTCGCTGGAGGAGTCTGAATCCGAGTCAGAGCTGGAGGAGGAGGACGAGGAGGATGACGAAGAGGAGGACGTGTCTCCACTCTCACTGCTGCTGCTTTGCTCGTCGTCGGAGGAGGACGACGAGCTGGAGGACAGGCTGCTGTCTGACGGGGAGTCACTCGAGGAGCTGTCCGAATCGCTGCTGCTGCTGGAGTCGCTGGATGAATTTACACTGGGGCAGAACAGGAGGCTATAATTAGACCAAAGATCCTGGTTCCAGGGTCGTGAGCTACGGCGCCGACGGCACACAGGAACATGACGTAGCTGATCGAGGATGGGTCACTGAAATACTGCCCCTCTGACTGAGTACTCTGCAAGTTCTGCCCCCTTTAGTTATATATTATATTATATATCAAGATAGGCGGCACGGTGGCTTAGTGGTTAGCACATTCTCCTCTCAGAGCTGGGAATTCCCGGTTCGAATCCCTACCTGGGTGGAGTTTGCATGTTCTCCCCGTGTCCGTGTGGGTTTCCTCCGGGTTCTCCGGTTTCCTCCCACAGTCCAAAAACATAAATTAAGTCAATTGAGTTCTCCAAATTGCCCCTATAGAGTGTGCCTGTGTGAGAGAGTGTGTGCCCAGCGATAGATTGCCCCCCTGTCCTGGGTGTATCTGCCCAGCGCCCGAGACCTTCTCCCCTGGATGGGCATGGGGAACCCCTCCCCATCACAACCCTAATAGAGGATAAAGCGGGAGATAATGATTGAATGAATCAAGATAAGCAGCACGGTGGTTTATTGTTTAGCATGTTCTCCTCTCAGCACTATGGATTCCCGGTTCGAATCCCATTCTGGGTGGAGTTCCCATGTTCTCCCCGTGTCCGTGTGGGTTTCCTCCGGGTTCTCCGGTTTCCTCCCACAGTCCAAAAAACATGGATCAAGGTCAACTGAATTCTCCAAATTGCCCCATATAGAGTGTGTCTGTGTGAATAAGTGTGTGTGTGTCCAGTGATAAATTGCCCCCCTGTCCTGGGTGTTTCTGCCCAGAGCCCAAAACGTTCTCCACTGCATGGGCATGGGGAAGATAATGGAGGGATGGGTATTTAACATGGGCGGCACGGTGGCTTAGTGGTTTAGCATGTTCTCCTCTCAGTGCTAGGGATTCCTGGTTCGAATCCCCATCTGGGTGGAATTTCCATGTTCTCCCCGTGTCTGCGTGGGTTTCTTCCCGGTTCTCCGGTTTCCTTCTACAGTCCAAAAACATGGATCAAGATTAAATGAATGCTCTAAATTGCCCCATACAGAGTGTGTCTGTGTGAATGAGTGTGTGCCCAGCGACAGACTGGCGCCCTGTCCTGGGTGCAGTGGCATTCTCCCCTGGATGGCCTTGGGGAGCCCCCTGACCCTAATAGAGGATAAAGCGGAAGATAATGGATGGATGGTTTGGTTTGTGTAAAAATGGCTCGCGACTTCATGACCCTGAGAAAAGGTGGAGACCTGTTGAGAACCCCTGTATTATATAATGTGTAGCTCCCTCCTTCTTGCCCATACTGATTAGGTTTATTCTTGAGGTTGTACAGAACCTCACACCCAACTATAAGAACTGTAACATAAATCACATCAACAAATAAACAATGAGCAATTTCTAAACTATTAATCTTAAGAATCCTGATCCTTTGCTTGTTTACAAATTTACATCTTGACTTAGAACAACCATTACACATCCATCCATTATCTTGTGCTTTATCCTCTATTAGGGTCGCGGGGGGTTCCCCATGCCCATCCAAGGGAGAACTTCTCGGGCGCTGGGCAGATACAACCAGGACAGGGCGCCAATCTATCGCCGGGCACACACTCACACACACAAACACACTCTATATGGGGCAATTTGGAGAACTCAAGATCCATGTTTTTGGACTGTGGGAGGAAACCGGAGAACCCGGAGGAAACTCACGTGGACATGGGGAGAACATGCAAACTCCACCCAGATGGGAATGTGAACTGGGAATCTCTAGAGCTGAGAGGAGAACATGCTAAACCACTAAGCCACCGTGCCACCCTTACAATACCATATCGATTCACCTTAATACTAGAAAAGTTAGTAAACTCTATCCATCCATTATCTTGTGCTTTATCCTCTATCAGGGTTGCGGGGGGGGGGGGGTGGTGGTTCCCCCATGGCCATCCAGGGGAGAACGTTTCGGGCGCCAGGCAGACACACCCAGGACAGGGGGGGCAATTTATCGCTGGGCACACATTCACTCACACACACACTCTATATGGGGCAATTTGGAGAAATTAATTGACCTTGATCCATGTTTTTTGACTGTGGGAGGAAACCGGAGAACCCGGAGGAAACCCAACACGGACACGGGGAGAACATGGAAACTCCACCCAGATGGGGATTCCAACCAGGAATCTCTAGAGCTGAGAGGAGAACATGCTAAACCACTAAGCCACCGTGCCGCCCGGTAGTAAACTCTACGTAAACACAATTATTATACCAACAGAACATGAACCTCAATCGACTCCTTAATAATATACGATGGCCCGTAATTCGAACTTTGGAACCTTTGTGTAACCTTGGAAATGAAAGTTTCAATGTTCTTAAGGGAACAGAAAATCTAAAATACAATTGAAATCTACTTTAAAACAATTCAAATAGAAACTGCTGAAACAGGCAGTTTCATTTGTTTTTTAAAGGTAAATTTGTACATCACGTCTTTCAAAGGTGCAACTCTGAATCCCAGAAACATTTTAAAACATGCAGAACCCTATTTGCCCCCCCCTCCCCATTTCCTCCACATACCATATAGTAGATGTAGGATATTGTACATATATTTCCATAATTATAGGCTGTGGTTCATCTGTGTACTTTGAGGTTGTTAGTCCCATGTTGGTTCTCTGTTCTCTGTTGGTCAGGAGCTTTACAGAACAGGCATCAATTGGGTGGTGGATTGCGGATTGGCGGTTTTGCGACGGTTCTGTGACACTGATGCAGTGATCACATGACTGTGGAGGGAGGGGGGCAGCAGTGATCACATGACGGTGGGGGGAGGGGGGGTAGCAGTGCTGCTGTAGTTCCATTTAAACACTGTTGGGAAAGGACTAGTCACACTGCTGGTGGAGGTACTATTAGAACAGAGTACACAGACAGTATGTACAAACAGATGGACTACAGAGTGGAATTGTAGAACTACAAAGTAGGGGTACAGAAAAAAAATAGTTTTTTTTCCCCGATGAATCGCGATTCATAGTCCAGGCGAATTGGAATCAATTCAAAAGGTCCAAGAACCGATATTAAAAAAATGCGTTTGAGTTTTATTTTTTGGCGCCCCCTCCCGAGCGTGCTGCACATTGCATTACGGATCCGCTCGGCCGCCGTACAGCACGCTCATTAACCAGCTCACATTGTAGGAAA
>JAFMOD010001286.1:36158-54477 GCA_019802435.1 Corydoras maculifer | reverse complement strand
GTCCGTCTGCGCTTTTAACAAGGGAAAATTAAAGGTAAGGCGACTGTACAGTAACCTGTGGGCTGCCCACCGCTACAGTATTGTGTGTTAATGTGAAGAACTCGTGTGATTTAATCCCAATGATGGCCTTCGGACCTTATTGCTTTTATAAAATGGTTCTAAAAACACTGTATTATAAAAACATGCTTCTTTAATGTCCTCATATAAAACAATTTATATATATATATATATATATATATGTAGGCGGCACGGTGGCTTAGTGGTTTGGCACGTTCGCCTCTCAGCGCTAGGGATTCCTGGTTCGAATCCCCATCTGGGTGGAGTTTCCATGTTCTCCCCGTGTCTGCGTGGGTTTCCTCCGGGTTCTCCGGTTTCCTCCCACAGTCCAAAAACATGGATCAAGTTAATTGAAATCTCAAAATTGCCCCGTTTAGAGTGCGTCTGTGTGAGAGAGTGTGTGCCCAGCGATGGATTGGCGCCCTGTCCTGGGTCTATCTGCCCAGCGCCCGAGACGTTCTCCCCTGGATGGGCATGGGGAACCCCACCGCGACCCTAATAGAGGATAAGCGGGAGATAATGAATGAATATATATGTGTGTGTATATATATATATATATATATATATATATATATATATATATATATATATATATATATATATATATATATATATATATATATATACACACACATTTACTTTGTCATTTAGCAGACGCCTTTATCCAAAGCGACTTACAAACATTACAAGTCAGAAGTTATGCAGAAAACCAACTACACACATATATGTATGTGTGTATATTAATTTTTTTTGTGGTTTATTTATATATATATATATATATATATATATATATATAAAATATATATATAAAATGTATACACATACATACATTTATATACACACACACACAATGTGTGTGTATGTATGTGTATATATATGTATGTGTGTGTAAACTTATTTTTATATATATATGTATGTGTGTGTAAACTTATTTTTATATATATATATATATATATATATAAATACTCTGCTGTTCTGCAATGTGATCTAGTCTGGGTTGTTTAAGTGATCATTGATTGCTGAGGCAGTCAGGTTTCTTCGGTGCTTGAAATTCCACAACATGCTTGAATTTAAACGTTCTGTTTTCCAGTCCAGTTGGCACGGTGGTTTAGCATGTTCTCCTCTCAGTACTAGGGATTCGGTTCGAATCCCAGTCTGGGTAGAGTTTCCATGTTCTCCCTGTGGGTCCGATATTGGGACAAAAAGATGTGTGTGTGTGTCCTGGCTTTAAGCTTTGAGAAGCACTGCTTCAAGTGTGTGTACTATTAAGTGTAGGTCCTGCTTTAACACACTTACTTGAAACCATAACCAACACAATAAAGGAACTAAATATGAGTTTGGAAACGCGCATTGGAAAACGTAGAACATCAGAGTTTCTTGGTTTAGCATGTTCTCCTCTCAGCGTTAGGGATTCCTGGTTCGAATCCTAATCTGGGTGGAGTTTGCATGTTCTCCCCGTGTCCACGTGGGTTTCCTCCGGGTTCTCTGGTTTCCTAAAAACATGGATCAAGGTCAATTGAATTCAATATATTGCCCCATATAGAGTGTGTTTGTGAGTGAGTGTGTGTCCAGTGATGGATTGCCCCCCTGTCCTGGGTGTATCTGCCCAGTGCCCAAAACGTTCTCCCTTGGATGGGCATCCCCCCCATGACCGTAATAGAGGATAAAGCGGAAAATAATGGATGGATGTTTTCCAGTCCGGGCAGCACAGTTTCTTAGTGGTTTTGCATGTTCTCTCAGCGCTAGGGATTCCTAAGCTTAAATTGGAAAGCTGCTTAGATGCGATGCACTGAAGAAACCGCATACGTAAACGGAACCCAAATGATGAAATGAGGCATTTGTTTTGATGTGATGGGGAGCAGTAGTTCAGTGGTCAGGGTGTTGGGATGTCAATCTGAAGGTTGGGGGTTCAAATCCCAGGTCCACTAAAGTTACCAGTGTGGGTCCTTGAGCAAGACCCTTAACCCTTATTGCTCCAGGGGTGTTGTGATTAACCCTGTGCTCACCTTGTAAGTCGCTTTGGATAAAAGCGTCCAAAAAATGACCAAATGTCTGATTTTTAATTTTTTTTTATTATTATTATTTTTTTGTCGTCGACCTTCCAGGTCCTGGCCTCTGCGTTCGACTCTGGACTCGGTGGCAAGGACTTCGATGAAATCCTGGTCCAGCACTTCTGCACCGAGTTTGCCAAGAAGTACAAACTGGATGTGCGCTCCAAACCGCGAGCTCTCGTACGCCTTTACCAGGAGTGTGAGAAGCTAAAAAAGCTGATGAGCGCCAACTCCTCGGACCTGCCCCTCAACATCGAATGCTTTATGAATGACATCGACGTTAGTGGCAAACTCAACAGGTTGGTCTCCCAGCAACTCCCCGATTTAACGACTTACGGAAGCTATATCAGTCTCTGACGAATCCTGAGGGTGTTTTTGGCCTTTCATCCTGATCCGTGCTGCTGCCTCGGTGTAAACGCCGCTGCTAAAAATAACCCTGTGACTCTCTTGTTCCAGGGGCGAGTTTGAAGAGATGTCTGCTGCACTGCTGGCTAAAGTGGAGGGCCCCCTGCGCAGTGTGCTGGAGCAGGCCAGTAAGTACACACCACGTCCTGATGGATGTTGCCGTCCATCTCGGCTGACCCGTGCCTTTTGGTTGTTTCTAACCACCACCCCCCCCCCCTTCCCCATCTAATCACCCCTCTGTTCTGTAGAGCTGAAGAAGGATGATATTTACGCCGTGGAGATCATCGGCGGGGCCTCTCGGATACCTGCGATTAAGGAACGAGTCAGCAAATTCTTCGGGAAAGAGCTGAGCACCACACTAAATGCCGACGAGGCCGTGGCCCGAGGCTGCGCATTACAGGTCTGCCACACCCTCGTTTATTAAGTTGGCTTGGAAGAAGCCAGCTTGCTGTTTGTAATCTTCTTATTAATAGCGTTTTTTTTTTCCCCTATTGACTTCCATTGAAATTTCAATCGCAGCTTTTTCGTTGAATTTTAATCAATTTTACGTGTTTTTCTTTCTTTTTTCTTGTTTTCTTCTTTCCTTTAGTTGTTCATTCTTTTCGTGAGGGTCTGTTAAGATTTGGTAGTTTGGCATGTTCTCCACATTAGCGTAGTTAGGATTTTTTTTTAAATTTCCAAAAAACTTATTGGTTTTTATTTATTTATTTTTTTTTTCTTCTTCTTTTAATTGTTTTGACTTATCCTGTTGGTTAGCCCCACTGTCAACCTTTTGGAAGTTTGGCATGTTCTCCGCATTAGCATAGTTTGCATTTATTTTATTTTTAAAAAAAAATTTTTTTAAAGCTCTTTCTCGTCCCGCAGCTTTTGGCTGAAATTCGGTAGTATGGTAGTACTCATAGCCGTTTGGGTTGCCCGTGCTTTTCGGAGCAATTTGGCGTTCGGTTTTCGTGCTACACCCCTTCTTCGGAGTGTTTTTTAAAAATTATTATTATTATTTTTATTTTTTTATTTTTTCCCCATTGACTTTCATTGAAATTTTTCACAGCTGTTCCGTTGAATTTCAGTCAGGTTTTTCTTCTTTCCTTTAGTTGTTCATGACATCGTCAACTTTTGGAAGTTTAACATGTTTTCCGCATTAGCAAAGTTAGCATTGTTTTTTTTTTTTTTTAGTCCCCCCCCCCTTCAGCAGTCCGCCCTTCTAAGCCAACTTTAAAGTTTGTTTACAAACTTTCCTCTCTAGTTTAAACCTCTCATCTATCTCTTCATCCTGCTTTGGCGCGTGATTGACTCTTCATTTAGCATCCCTCATCGTTTAAGCGCTTACACACATGTGGCTGATGTTTGGCATGTTTTCACTGAGGTGTCATCTTTCCGTCAGTGTGCGATCCTCTCACCAGCCTTCAAAGTGCGCGAGTTTTCCATCACGGACGTGGTTTCTTATCCCATCTCACTGAAGTGGAATTCAGCAGCTGAGGAGGGCTTAAGGTTTGTTGAACCATTGATCCGGGTCTTAGCGGGGTTCCGTTATTACAGTGTGTTGGACACCAATGTCACGTCTGCTCATACTGGTCTTCGTGTCGTTGCAGTGATTGCGAGGTGTTCCCAAAAAACCATCCTGCTCCATTCTCCAAAGTGCTGACCTTTTACCGCAAGGAGCCTTTCTCTCTTGAGGCCTACTACAACAACCCCAAAGAGCTCCCATATCCTGATCCTACTATTGGTACAGCCTCTTTTATTTATTTATATATATATATATATATATATATATATATATATATATATATATATATATATACACACACACATTATCTTCTGCTTTATCCTCTTCTAAGTTCGCGCATCCAGGGGAGAACGTTTCGGGCGCTAGGCAGTTACACCCATGGCAATCTATAGCTGGATACACACTCACTCACACAGACACACTCTATATGGGGCAATTTGGAACATTCAATTAACCTTAATTCATGTTTTTGGACTGTGGGAGGAAACCGGAGAACCCAGAGGAAACCCACGCGGACACTGTGAAAACGTGGAAACTCCACCCAGATTGGGATTTAAACCGGGAATCCCTAGTGCTGAGAGGAGAACATGCTAAACCACTAAGCCTCCGTGCCGTCCTCAAAATAATCCATCCATTATCTTCCGCTTTATCCTCTATTAGGGTCGTGGGGGGGGGGGGGGTTTGTTCCCCATACCCGTCCAGGGGAGAACGTTTCGGGTGCTGGGCAGATACACCCAGGACAGGGGGGCAATCTATCACTGGACACACACTCACTCACACAGACAAGGGGCAATTTGGAGAATTCATTTGACTTTGATCCATGTTTTTGCACTGTAGGAGGAAACCGGAAAACCCAGAGGAAACCCACACGGACACAGGGATAACATGGAAACTCCAATCAAGTCAATTGAGTTCTCCCAATTGCCCCTTATCGAGTCTGTGTGTGTGAGTGAGTGATAGATTGTCCCCTGTCCCCTTGTCCCCTGGGTCCATCTGCCCAGCGCCCGAAACGTTCTAACCCCACCCCCCCCACCCCTGACCCTAATGGAGGCTAAAGCAGAAGACAATAGATGGATGATTATTTTGATTAAAGTGCAGTCCACATGGATACATACTGTTCATAATTATACGCAAATAAATACAGTGGTGTGCATATAAACAACCCCTCCCTCCATTACCAATCAAATAAAACAATTAAACCCACCCATTAATCCAGTCAGGACAGCTTGCTTATTTTAAGCTGTTTATCGTGAAGCTGTTTAACACATTCAGCTTCCAGTTGGTTTTAATATTAATATTAAAGTTTGACCTTCAGCGTACACATGTAGTTTGGTTCTGTTAATGAATGCAGTTCTCTCTCTCTCTCTTCTCAGGTCAGTTCATGATTCAGAAGGTGGTCCCTCAGGCGTCAGGTGACTGTGCCAAGGTGAAGGTGAAGGTGCGTGTGAACGTTCACGGTGTGTTCAGTGTGTCCACCGCCTCCCTGGTGGAGGTGCTCAAGTCGTCCGATGGAGAGGAGCCAATGGAGACGGACGCGGCTGCTAAAGATGACGAGGTACACGGCACGCCCCGTTATTATGCAAAGCCTAGTCCACAGGTCGCTTTTTCAGAGCTTACTTCAACACAAATATTTAATAAACCTGAGACAATGAGGACGAGTCTGAACATGTCCGTGCCGCGGCTGGAGAAGCTTAAACGCTTTAGTACTGAAATGGATGTTTATTAAAGATCAACAAAAAAGCCGTTTTAAAACCGATATCGATAATATCGTGTTTTTCCACATGATGGTTACAAAGAACGCATTTTTTGAAGAACGTTTGGTTCACGATGATAAAGTGACAACAACAAGTGGAATAGGTCTTGATTAAAAGAATCATAAAATAAAGATGTTGTGGTGTGAGGGTGTGATGGGCGGAGCCTGTAGGCAAGAGAGGCAGGCTCAGGAGGCGGGTCAGTTAATCTCGGGCCGCCTCAAGAGACTGCCTCCCATCTACAGGCTCCGCCCACAGACATTTTTGCTGATTTTCATCAGACGATTAAAAAAAAAGATGTCTGTGGGCAGACCCAGTATATGGGAGGTGGGTCAGATCTCAGGCAGGTGCTGCCTCCTGAGCCTGCCTCATTTCTACAGGCTCCTCCCACAGACATTTTTGCTGAAAAAAGTGTGTGGGCGGAACCTGTAGATGCAGGCTTAGGAGGTGGGTCAGTTAATTTCAGGCTGGCTCCACTGGTTACCTGTGCCTGCCTTCCGTCTACAGGCTCCGGCCACAAACATTTTACTGATTGTCATCAGATGATTTAAAAAGTCTGTGGGCGGAGCCTGTAGATGGGAGGCAGGCTCGGGAGGCAGTTCAGTTAATCTCAGGCAGGCACAACTGTTTACCTGACCCGTCTGCCTCCTGTCTACAGGCTCTGCTTACAGACATTTTTGCTGATTGTCATCAGATGTAAAAAAAAAAATGTCAGTGGGCGGAGCCTGTAGACGGGAGGCGGGTCACATCACAGGCAGGTACCACCCCAAAGCCTGCCTCCTTTCTACAGGCTCCGCCCACAGACGTTTTTGCTGCTCATTTGCTCAAATACATTTCCAGGACTTTATTTTAATTCCCTCCATTTAAAAAACGAAAAAGTTTCATGGTAAAGTCCGAGTGGCTGGCTGAATATTTTTATTTATCTATTTTTCATTCATTCATTATCACCCGCTTTATCCTCTATTAGGGTCGCAGTGGGGTTCCCCATGCCAATCCAGGGGGGGAACATCTCAGGCGCTGGGCAGATAGACCCAGGACAGGGCGCCAATCCATCGCTGGGCACACACTCACTCACACAGACACACTCTATATGGGGCAATTTTGAGAATTCAATTGACTTGATCCATGTTTTTGGACTATGGGAGGAAACCGGAGAACCCGGAGGAAACCCACGCGGACACGGGGAGAACATGGAAACTCCACCCAGATGGGGATTCGAACCGGGACTCTCTAGTGCTGAGAGGAGAACATGCTAAACCACTAAGCCACCGTGCCGCCCTATTTATTTATTTATTAAAAAAAAAACAATTTAAACAGGAAGGCTCCTCACCTCAATGTAAAAGCTTACTTCGTGACTTTTTGTCACTTCGTGTAGGAATCCAGTTAAATAGCCGACAGGTGTCCCCCCCCCCTCTTTTTTTTTTCTCAAAGCGCTTTGTTTACAATGAAATAAGAACCTTCCTGTACAGAAAGCACAGTTTGTGTTTAATGGGTTTCCTAAATTTGTGTGTTTGTAATATTCCTGCGTAATGCTGTTACATTAATATTATACTGTATTGCAAGATTTTACTTTGTCTTTGTTTCTTAAAGAGCAAGATGCACGTGGACCAGGAGGACCAGAAGGGCAATAGTGACGCACCAAAAGACAATGCAGAGAAGAAGTCTGATACAGAGGACATGGAGGCAAGTTCACTCACTGGGCGCTTTATTAGGAACACCCCTACACGTACAGAACCCGCTGATCTACTGAGAACGATGTGAGGCGTGGAACCTCAGGTGTTAAGATGCTGGGCTCTGAATATGAAGGTTGGGAGTCTAGAGCTGCAGCTAATGATTATTTTAATAATCGATTAATCAGTCCATATATATATATATATTATATTTATTTATTTATTTATTTATTTTTATTATTATTATTTATTTTTATTCCCCCCCCCCCCCCAATTAATCAAGGAATCGGATTTTTAAAAATTCCATAAATTAAATAGGTAAAAATAAATGTCGCTGCATGGTGGCTTAGTGGTTTGGCATGTTCTCCTCTCAGCGCTGAGGATTTCCAGTTCGAATCCCAATCTGGGTGGAGTTTCCATGTTCTCCCCGTGTCCGCGTGGGTTTCCTCCGGGTTCTCTGGTTTCCTCCCACAGTCCAAAAACATGGCTCAAGTCAATTGAGTTCTCCAAATTGCCCCATATAGAGTGTGAGGGATTGTGTGCCCAGTGATAGATTGCCCCCCTGTCCTGGGTGTATCTGCCCATCACCCGTAACGTTCTTCCCTGGATGGGCATGGGGAACCCCCCCGCGACCCTAATATAGGATAAAGCGGTTCCATTCGTTTTATTATTATTACGTTTTGTTTTGTTTTTTTCAGCGCTGCAGTTACAATGATGCGAGCGAGTAGCTCGTAAATCGTGCGACAATACAAATCAATGACTCAATCCGTTGTCGACACTTTTCGTAATCGATTTATTATTGATTCGTTGTTGCAGCCCTAGTTGGGAGTTTGAAACACAAGTCTAAAGAGCCTCAGTGCTCCAGCAGGTCTGCCTCATGGCCGACCCTGTACCCTGACCCAACCGTTAAGTTGGGTTCGTGTAAGTCACGTAAGATAATAGCTGAGTGACCCGCTCTGTTTGACATCATCCTCCCTCACAAATCATGGAATCATAATTCTGGTGACATAAGCACGAATCTATAAACCCAACCAGACGTTATATCTCAGTTTGGACCTCAATCTTAAGCAATTAATTATTAAATATTTTTGGAATCCATGCCATTCGGGTAGTGTTCCTAATAAAATGTTCATTGAGTGTCTCTGCCATCATCAAACATTAATTTGTGTGCGTGCCATAGACACGGGGTCCCTCACTGTGGACATGGGGCACCTTAGTACGGACTAAATGTATAGACGGGGAGCTCCTCACTGTAGACTGAATGTCTCGACGGGGAGCCCCTCGCTATAGACTAAACGTGTAGACAGGGAGATGCACCATGAGGGATTTCATGATGGGGCTGGGGGGGGGGGGAGGTTGCTAATAGCTAATACTTTGATGTTATTGTAAGTAGGGAGAACATTTTATTTATTTTAAGGGCTGGTGAACGGAACTGGGTGTGTTGTTGCTTATTTTATAAATTTGTTAGATTAATGTCACACGAACCACGAGGTTGATACCAAATTAGACGTCCCGCCGTTGACGTGCGAGGCTGTTTGCTTTAGGACGTCCTGCAGTTTGAATTATTAGTGAGTTTGGAAGGTTTAATTGCGTCGTCATGGGAATGGGCTTGTTGTTTTGAGTGGGTTGATGTCGGACTGCTGACGGTCACATGATGCTGACCTCTCCTCCTCAGACTTCAGCAGAGGAAAGCAAACAGGAGAAGAAAAACGATCAACCTCCGCAAGCCAAGAAGGCCAAAGTGAAGACCAAGACGTTGGACCTGCCCATCGACAGCAACCTGCACTGGCAGCTCGCTGAGAACATGCTGCAGTTGTACGTGGAGAGCGAGGTGAGCCGGTTCTTCCAAAAATACCTCTGCGAGCTCATCCTGTGAGCAATTAAAAATGGGCGTGGCTCCTTTTGAGTTTGTATAGTAAGTAATACAATATAGAAAACTGTTTCATCTCAGGACAACACGGTGGCTTAGTGACATTAGCACGTCCGCCTCTCGAATCCCAATCTGGGTGGAGTTTGCATGTTCTCCCTGTGTCCGTGTGGGTTTCCTCCGGGTTTTCCAGTTTCCTCTGGTTTCCTCTCCAGTTCAAGCTCAATTGAATTCTCCAAATTGCCCCATATAGAGGTGTGTCTGTGTGAGTGTGTGTCCAGTGATAGATTGCCCCCTGTCCTGGGTGTATTTGCCCAGCGCCTGAGACGATGGCCATGGGGCATTTTGGCTCGGAATATCGGGAATATCTCTGGGACAATTTGACTGATTACTTAGCTGTAAACCAGCAGCGTTCTCACCAATTAAAGAGCAAATACAGTGGAATAATCAAAATTGGATAACAATGGGGTGGCACGGTGGCTTAGTGGTTTAGCATGTTCTCGTCTTAGTGCTAGTGATTCCCGGTTCGAATCTCAATCTGGGTGGAGTTTCTATGTTCTCCCCGTGTCCGCATGGGTTTCCTCCGGGTTCTCCGGTTTCCTCCCACAATCCAAAAACATGGTTAAAGGTCGATTGAATTCTCCAAATTGCCCCATATGCAGTGTGTCTGTGTGAGTGAATGTGTGCCCAGTGATAGATTGGCGCCCTGTCCTGGGTGTATCTGCCCAGCGGCCGAGACATTCTTCCCTGAATGGGCATGGGAAACCCCCCTAATAGAGGATAAAGCAGAAGATAATGGATGGATGGATTAATTGCCCCATCCTTGTTTCCCAAACAATCATATATGCAAAATATGAGAATATGTGCATTTCTTCAAATTATATCCAAGTGGTGTTCTCTCAGCGTTGGGGATTCCTGATTCGAATCTCAATCTGGGTGGAGTTTGCATGTTCTCCCCGTGTCCACGTGGGTTATCCGTGTCCGGGTTATCCGGTTACCTCCCACAGTCCAAAAACATGGATCAAGGTTAATAGAGTTTTTCAAATTGCCCCATATAGAGTGTGTGTGTCTGAGTGAATGTGTGCACAGTGATAGATTGCCCCCCCCTATCCTGGGTATATCTGCCCAGTGCCTCAAACGCTTTCCCCTGGATGGGCATGGGGAACCCCTCCGCAACCCTAATAATAAGCAGAATAAAGCATTAGATGGGATAAAGCAGAAGATGATGGATGGATGGACATCTAAGAGATATTGATGTTATTGCAAAACATGACATTAAGGAGTTTTTGGATGTTGGTGCCGCAGGGTAAAATGATCATGCAAGACAAACTGGAGAAGGAACGGAACGACGCCAAGAACGGGGTCGAGGAGTACGTCTATGAGATGAGGGAGAAGCTCCAAAGTTCTCTGGAGAAGTTCGTGAACGACGCGGTGAGCGCTCCCGGGCTTCGTGTTGTTTATCTCTGTTTACAGCAACGTTCGACGTTTATCCAGTGAATCACTTCTGCTTACGACTCGGAGCCGTGCTGTTTTTCAGGATCGAGATTCCTTCAGCCTGAAACTCGAGGACACCGAGAACTGGCTATATGAAGAAGGAGAGGACCAACAGAAGCAAGTGTACATCGATAAACTGTCAGAACTGAAGGTAAAGCCCCCCATGATTTCTTTGAATTTTAATGAGTTTTAATGAATTGTTGCTGAGCCTTGAAGCCCTGGAACAACTCAACACAGACAACCCCATCAGATCCATCCATTATCATCCACTTTATCCTCCACTAGGGTCTTGGACGGTGGGGGGGGTGGTTCCTCATGCCCGTCAAGGGGAGAAGCTTTCGGGTGCTGGGCAGATACACCCTGGACAGGACGCCAAACTATCGCTGGACACACACTCACTCACACACACAGACACACTATATGGGGCAATTTGGAGAATTCAATTGAACTTGATCCATGTTTTTGGACTGTGGGAGGAAACCGGAGAACCCGGAGGAAACCCACACGGACACGGAGAGAACATGCAAACTCCACCCAGATTGGGATTCGAACCAGGAATCAACAGTGTAGAACAGCCATGTACAGACTGTGTGGTGATCATGTGACCTGGATTTAACAATTTAAAAACTCAAGAGGTCCATTGAGGGCATCCTGCAGTCTTATAGAAATCCAGGTTCCATCCAGTAATCGTCGTACAACCATAATGAAGAGATGACCACGCCTCCAGGAAATGAGGCAACACCTCAAAAAAAAATTTTTTTTTTGGAGGAAGCAGTCTGAAGCGCTTATTTCAAACATCCCTGAACATTCTATGTCACGTTAACCTGAAACATCGTTTGTAACCTATATTCATTCATTCATTATCTTCCGATTAGAGTCGTGGGGGGGGGATGCCCATCCAGGGGAGAACACAAGGGGGGCAATCTATCACTGGACACACACTCACTCATACAGACAGATTGGGCAATTTGGAGAGCTCAATTGACTCGATCCATGTTTTTAGACTGTGGGAGGAAACCGGAGAACCCGGAGGAAGCCCACGCAGACACGGGGAGAACATGGAAACCCAGATGGGGATTCGAACCGGGAATCCCTAGTGCTGAGAGGAGAACATGCCAAACCACTAAGCCACCGTGTCGACCTATAACCTATATATATATATATATATATATATATATATATATATATATATATATATATACATTCATTCATTCATTATCTCCCGCTTATCCTCTATTAGGGTCGCGGTGGGGTTCCCCATGCCCATCCAGGGGAGAACGTCTCGGGCGCTGGGCAGATAGACCAAGGACAGGGCGCCAATCCATCGCTGGGCACACACTCACTCACACAGACACACTCTAAGCGGGGCAATTTTGAGAATTCAAATAACTTGATCCATGTTTTTGGACTGTGGGAGGAAACCGGAGAACCCGGAGGAAACCCACGCAGACACGGGGAGAACATGGAAACTCCACCCAGATGGGGATTCGAACCGGGAATCCCTAGCGCTGAGAGGCGAACGTGCTAACCACTAAGCCACCGTGCCGCCTATAAATATATATATATATATATATATATATATATATATAAATATAAATTAAAACGACGCTGCCATTAAACGGCCTGAATGTCTGAAATGGCGTGAACGGATAATAGTACATGATGAAAAATACTTTTGTGAAGAATGTGATGTGTACTCGGGTGTGTCTCGTGAATTGTAGAAACTGGGTCAGCCCATTCAGAACCGCGCTGCTGAAGCCGGCGAGAGGCCTCGGGTGTTTGAGGAGCTCGGGAAGCAGATTCAGAAGTACATGAAGATCTTGGATGCCTACAAAGCAAAGGTACCACCTTTTATTCATTCCTTCTTTCATCATCTTCCGCTTTATCCTACACTAGAGTGGCCGGAAGGTGGGGGGGGCGGGGGCATCCGGGGAGAACATTTCGGGCGCCCCAGGACAGGGTGCCAATCGATCACTGGGCACACAAATAAATGAAGCAGTTTCCATCCATCCGTTTCGGGCGCTGGGCAGATACACCCAGGACAGGGGGGCAATCCATCGCTGGGCACACACTCACTCACACAGACACACACTATATGGGGCAATTTGGAGCATTCAGTTGACTTGATCCATGTTTTTGGACTGTGGGAAGAAACCCACGCGAACACCGGGAGAACATGGAAACTCGACCCAAATGGGGATTCGAACCAGGAATCCCTAGCGCTGAGAGGAGAACATGCTAAACCACTAAGACACCGTACTGCCCATCGCTTCGGATTAGTGGCTGCTAAATGACCCAAACACATGTTTGGGTTTATTTCTGCAGGACGAGCAGTACGATCACCTGGACGAGCTGGAGGTCATGAAGGTGGAGAAGCAGGTGAACGATGCCATGACGTGGATGAACAACAAAATGAATGAACAGAGCAAACAGAGTCTCACACAAGATCCCGTCGTGAAGGCGCACGAGGTTCAGGCCAAAACCAAGGTAGAACGTTTAAGAACGTCTGTCGTGATGCGTGCATTTCCTTCACGCTCCTTTAAACCATCTTAAACCTGTTTCAGGAACTGTCCTCCACCTGCAACCCTGTCCTCTCCAAACCCAAACCCAAAGTTGAGCTGCCGAAGGAGGACAAGTCCCCTGAGCAGAACGGCCCCGTCAACGGCTCGGACGCCCCGCCCGACAGCCCCGGCAACGAGCAGCCTGCGCCCGGATCGACGGACGCCAAGCAACCCGAGATGGACATCGACTAAACCCCTGCCGCCCCGAAGGTCCGCCCGCTGGCCCAACCACGCCCCCCGCGGGACTGACACGGCCCATTCCCACCCTCAGCATCAGCACTGTGCGCCTGCTCCTCGTCATGGTTTCCTTTGCTTTCTGCTGTATAAAGCATCCGTCTTCACGCTTTCAAACAGCCGGGATAGGCCCGAAGACGGAAACCTAACGTCTTGTGTTGAAATCTTTGCCTTCGTACGAGCCATCGTAGCAAATTGGTAAAAGCCGGGGGAGTTGACGTGTTGATTGGAAATAGAAACGCTTTAGTGAGTTGTTATTCTTTTGTTGTGAGGTCGGAGTTCCGATTCGTTCAAATTACAAAATGCTATAAGAATGATAGATTCAATCATTTACAGGGGAGGAGATGCATCACTGGAAATGCCCTATTGCATTCTGGGAAGCACGCTACTTTATGAGGTGTGTGTGTGTGTGTGTGTGTAGTTGCTTTCTGAAGGTTTTTTTTATGTTTGTTTCTTTTCCTCGGTGACCAAGTCTTTATTATTATATTTTCAAATCACTAAATCGATAAAACAAGGTCGGCTCACCTGACATGGGAACTGGAAGATGCTGTAGGTGGCGCTACAATCTCGTCTTTTGAATGAATAGCAGAGCGATTGTATATAATGGTTTGGTTCACAAAATATTTATGCGATACATTTGAGGTAAAATAAAGAACTTCAATGGATTGTTGATGTCATGGAGTTTATCTGCATCGCACAAACACACACACACATACACACACTGACTGAATCAACGTTACTGCTCTGGGGTGATGTCCCTCAGCTCCACAGCGCCATCTAGACTGATAGACATGTATAGCAGGCTAAAGTAAACTTCCATCCATCCATTATCTTCTGCTTTATCCTCTACTAGGGTCGCGGGTGGGGGGGGGGGGTTCCTCATGCCCATCCAGGGGAGAACGTTTCAGGCGCTGGGCATATACACCCAGGACAGGGGGGCAATCTATCACTGGACACACACAAACACACTCTATATGGGGAAATTTGGAGAATTCAATTGACCTTTGTCCCTGTTTTTGGACTGTGGGAGGAAACCGGAGAACCCGGAGGAAACCCACGTGTACACTGGGAGAACATGGAAACTCAATAAGTATTAAAATTATAATATTTACAATTGTTGTTATTAATAACATTATTATGATTATAATTATTATGGGCTGTCCTCCAGGTTCTCCGCTTTTCTCCCACAGTCCAAAAACGTTCGGAGTGTATTGAATGCCCCATGTAGAGTGTTTCTGTGTGATTGAGTGTGTACTCAGTGATAGATTGCCCCCCTGTCCTGTGCGTATCTGCCCTGGATGGGCATGAGGAACCCCCACTACCCCCACCCCACCCCCAGTACAGGATTAAGCAGAAGACCACGGAAGACCATAGGCATTAAGAGAAAGTGAGCATTTTTCTCATCGAGGGCAAGACTTGTGGACTTGAGCGCCGTCTAGAGGCTATATCTGCACACGGCTCGCTTGGGATCGCTGTCTGTGAGTCGACCTTTGATTCGCAATGCCTGGATTCGCAGACTCGACTCTCTCTGGGATCCGGAGCTCTTGTTGTGGTGTTGGTGTGGTGCTGCTGGCATTCTGTTAAACGTCGGAGTTCGGTTCCAGGTGAGTGAGTAAAGCCCCGGAGCGTTAAAGGTGATTGTATGGAGCCTCCTGAGCTCAGCAGAAGGCCGTGTTCTCCGCAGGCTGGCTGTCAGAGGCGCTGGCGGTCTGCGGAGTTCTCGAAGTTTCTGTTTGAACTCTGAGGCGAAATAATCTGAAATATTCCAGCGTCTCTCTTTTACAACATTTAACTTCATTATATACTGTAATTATTAAGGTTATTCGCCATTATAACTCCTTATTTACATCCATTCAATAATTAACTTCCGCTTCATCCACTATTAGGGTCGCGCGCGGCGGGGGGGATGCGGAGTCCCATGCCCATCCGCTGGGCAGATACACCCAGGACAGGAGGGCAATCTATCACTGGACACACACTTACTCACACAAGCACACTCTATATAGGGCAATTTGGAGAGTTCAGTTGACCTTGAATCCATGGAAGGAAACCGGTGAACCCGAAGAAAACCCACATGGACACGGGGAGAACATAGAGACTCCACCCAGATAGGGATTTGAACCTGGAATCCTTAGCGCTGAGAGAACACGCTAAACCACCAAGCCACCATTGCTTTTTTTCCCCCATCCATCCATTATCTTCTGCTTTATCCTCTATTAGGGTCGCGAGGGGGTTCCTCATGCCCATCCAGGGGAGAACGTTTCGGGCGCTGGGCAGATACACCCAGGACAGGGGGGCAGTCTGTCACTCACTCACACAAACACACAGACACACTATATGGGGCAATTTGGAGAATTTAATTTACCTTGATCCGTGGTATCCTTGATCCATACCTTTATCCTTGTTTTTGAACTGTGGGAGGAAACCGGAGAACCCGGAGGAAACCCACGCGGACGGGGAGAACATGGAAGCTCCAGCCAGATTGGGATTCGAACCGGGAATCCCTAGTGCTGAGAGGAGAACATGCTAACGAATGTCCAAACTATCACTCACACTCTATATGGGGCAATTTGGAGCATTTAATTTACCCTGAATCCATCTTTTTAAACTGTGGAAGGAAACCGGAGAACCCGGAGGAAACCCACGTCGCAGTGATTTTAAAGTGAACTGCTCTTCTCATATTTTGTACGTGTTCATGTTCTCACTGTTACAAATGGAACCCGCTGTTTCTTCAGGAATGTTCCAATGTCTGGGGACCATGAAGCTCAGGATGACGAACTGCTGGCTTTAGCGAGTATTTATGATAAAGAGGAGTTCCGGCGGGCCGAATCGGGCCGGGAGGGGGAGATCCACCTCTGCTTGGAGCTTCCACAGCACTTCAAGCTTCTTGTCAGCGGTGAGATGAAGCGAGATGTTCCGTCGTGTTTAACCGTAATAATAATAATAATAATAATAATAATAATACATTTTATTTATATAGGGCTTTTATGGACCTCAAAGACGCTTTACATAACGAATAGAGCAGTAAATCATTAAAACACATGACATATTAAACATTAGTGCAGGCATACAATAAGAAAAGCAAAATTAAAAATCAGAAACAAATAAAATATCAAAAGAAATAAAATCGTGTTAAAAGAGATGCGAAACAGATGGGTTTTAAGGAGGGATTTAAAAGTGCACAGGTCAGAGGTATCCATCCATCCATCCATTATCTTCTGCTTTATTCTCTACTAGGGTCTCAGGGGGGGGATCCCCATGCCCATCCAGGGGAGAACGTTTCAGGTGCTGGGCAGATACACCCAAGACAGGGGGGCAATCTATCGCTGGACACACACTCACTCATACAGACACACTCTATATGGGGCAATTTGGAGAACTCAATTGACTCGATCCATGTTTTTAGACTGTGGGAGGAAACCGGAGAACCCGGAGGAAACCCACGCGGACACGGGGAGAACATGGAAACTTTTAAATCCAGAGAGAGAGAGAGGGAGGGAGGGAAACATGAGCACAACTGTTTACAAAGAGTGTAAAATGAAATCGAGGTTCTTTGGAAATACGACAAATGTTTGAGTCCGTTTGTCGTGACATCACTCTGAGATCAAAGACGTTGAAAAATTTTAAATATATTTAATATATAAAGTTAAGTTTTGAAAATGTAGTGAATGTTGGTGCAATATAGTTAAAAAGACTGAAGTATGGATTTTATTTTTAATGTTAAGTTTTAAAGATTTGCAGAATCTATATGCACTCTGTAAAGTCTGTATTTTAGTTTGGATTAAAGGTGAATGCACCATGGGAAACTTTTGTATTAATATATTTAGAATTATTTCTTCATTGATGGATGTTTTTTATGTAAGAAAAAGCCGGGCAGCTCAGTGAACCTAACACTGCTCATTTTAATTTAGCGCAATCCTATTTTTATATAAATATAAAACGATGCACAAAGATTTGATACAGGACGGAACCTGAAAGTATTGTTTTAATTAAATGTTCTATTTGTTTACATCATTCTTTCATCTCGTCCATCACATCATTTAAACTAAATTTAAAGAGCATTTGAACTGAAAAATCGATTCTGAATCGAATCGTGACTCAAAAATCGGAATCGAATCGAATTGCCAGACACTTAGAGATTCGTGAGAGATATCATGTCAGTTTCAGAAAGTTAGTCTGCATCCATGACTTCATTTCAGTGAGGCAGTTTGCCAGGCAGGTGTAGAGGTGGAGATTGATTTGGAGAATGTGAAGGTTCTCCGCCCTGAGTCTCTTCCCGATCTGAAAGTGCAGGAGAGCAGTGCGTGGAGTACGATGTGAAGTTTCTGCCTCCTCTGATCCTGAGCTTCGAGCTGCCCGTCGATTACCCCTCGTCATCTGCACCGCTCTTCACCCTCAGCTCCAAGTGGCTCTCCAGACCTCAGGTATGAGAACCCCGGCAGTGTTATTAAGTTCTCTAATCAATCAAATATTCGTGTTTTAAATGATAATGCGGCGGGATTGTTGTGTAGCGGTCAGTGCATCTGCCTCTCAGCGCTGGGGATCTAGGTTCTAATCCTGACATGTGGGTGGAGTTTCCATGTTCTCCATGCGTCACAGTCACATGAGTTTCCTTCAGGTTTT
The DNA here is from genome assembly GCA_019802435.1 of Corydoras maculifer. Classification (NCBI taxonomy): domain Eukaryota; kingdom Metazoa; phylum Chordata; class Actinopteri; order Siluriformes; family Callichthyidae; genus Corydoras; species Corydoras maculifer. The sequence continues at coordinate 36,260 of JAFMOD010001286.1, read as the reverse complement.
CCAGATTCTTTCCACAGACCAAAAATATGCATTCAGGGTGAATCGGCTGCTCTAAATTGCCCCTATATATATATATATATATATATATATATATATATATAT
>JAFMOD010001286.1:0-35916 GCA_019802435.1 Corydoras maculifer | reverse complement strand
GACTCAGGGGGGCTGAATAATTTTGCACATCGCACTTTTCAGTTTTTTATTTGTAAAAAAATTGTTGATTCATGTATAACTTTCATTCCACTTCACAATTGTATACCACTTTGTGTTGGTCTTTCACATTAAATTCCAGTGAAATATATTTATGTTTGTGGTTGTAATGTGACAAAATATGGAAAAGTTCAAGGGGTATGAATACTTTTGCAACCCACTGTATATATATATATATATAGTGTGTGCGTGTGCGCGCGCACTTATGTTATCTCATTTTGTCTGTCTGTCTGTCTGTCACTGTGTGTGTCTGTCTCTGTCTGTCTGTCTGTGTGTGTGTGTCTGTCTGTGTGTGTGTGTGTGTGTGTGTGTCTCTGTGTGTGTTTCTGTCTCTGTGTGTGTGTGTATGTCTTTGTATGTATGTACGTGTGTGTATGTCTGCCTCTGTGTGTGTGTCTGTCTGTGTGTGTGTATTTCTCTGTCTGTGTCTCTGTCTGTGTGTGACTGTCTTCGTTTGTGTGTGTGTGTGTGTGTGTGTGTGTGTGTGTGTGTCTGTGTCTGTGTCTGTGTCTGTCTGTCTGTCTGTCTGTATGTGTGTGTCTGACTGACTCTGTGTGTTTGTGTCTGTGTGTCTCTGTGTGTGTGTGTGTGTGTGTGTGTGTGTGTGTGTAAGCACGCCCACTTATGTTATCTCATTATCTTTTGCTTAATTGTTTAGAACATCTAGTGAGTTTGGCAGATACACCCAGGACAGGGTGCCAATCCATCACTGAGCACACACTCACTCACACACACACACACAATAGATAGGAGCAGTATAGATAGGGACAATTTAAATCAGCCAATTCACCTTGAATTGGACCTTTTTGGACCACCGACATGGGGAGAACATGGAAACTCCGCCAAAATCAGGATTCAAACCTGGATTTCCAACAACAATAATGAAGACCACCACAGGACAACCGCAGGCCAGGTGCTGTTTGGGTGGCGGATGACACTTAACACTGCAGTGTGACTTTAGGGTGTTCTATTAAGACACAGCACATCCAATAAAACGGTTGGAACTGATGTAGACAAAATCAATCAATCAACCAATCACGTGACGGTCCAGTCTGAAGATGAACACGATCTTGGTTTGTTCTAAAAGTTCTGTTTGATTGGCCGTAGCGTTTCAGTTCTGCTTTTCTTTTCACTTCCCATCCAATGGTTCAGCTGACGTGTCTGTGTAAGCGGCTGGATGAACTCTGGAAGGAGAACCAGGGGGGTGTGGTGCTCTTCACGTGGATCCAGTTCATTAAGGAGGAGGCGCTGGACTGTCTAGGTCTGCAGTCTCCACTGGAGATCTCCACCATTAGCAGCAAGCAACCTCAGCTTCCGTGCGGAGCGACACAACCCGATAACCCCGCCCCGGAGAAGAAGAAGCCGTCAGAACTGGACCCCCGTGCCGTCCTGGAGGTGGAGCTCGATGCCGACCCGCTGCGTCTCCTCTTGGACTTCGACGAAGCTCAGCAGCAGAAGGTTTTCGATGGCAAGCCGTTCTCCTGCGGGATCTGCTTCGTCGAGAAGTTGGGCGCTGACTGCTCGCTCTTTAAAGAGTGTCAGCACGTTTACTGCAAGGCCTGCGTCAAGGAGTACTTCCAGGTTCTGATCCGGGATGGCCAGGTCCAGAACCTCAACTGCCCTGAACCCAAGTGTACCTCGGTGGCCACACCTTCTCAGGTAATCTGGAAACTTCTAATCCATCCTCCATTCTTCTGACTACTATATACACCGTATTTTCCGGACTATAAGGCGCACCTAAAAGCCTAAAATTTTCACAGAAATCGGACGTGCGCCTTATAATCCGGTGCGCCTTATACGTGTACTGAGTTACAAATTCTATAAAAGTATTGTTGTGGGACCGGGTGTTTTTTTCCACACATCACCGTCCCTGCTGATCTGTGACTCCATGCGCGCTCATCTCACAGAAAACCCGAGTGAAGATAATTAATTCAGAGCTTGCCGTCATTCCAGGAGGATTAAATAAAGAACTCCAACTGCTGGACATTGGCGTAAACAGGGCGTTTAAAGTAAAGTTGCGGGCAGTGTGGGAACAATAGACGCCAAACACACGTTTACTAAAACTCGGGAGGCAGCGGCGGGTGAGTTACGCCACCGTCTGTGAATGGATTGTGGATGTCTGGGTTAAGGTTTCTGCTGTAACTGTTGTTGGAGCTTTTACGAAAGCCGGCATCATTGCTGAACAGCCTCCTGGCGACTAGACGGACTCAGACATTGATGAGAGGGAACACCGGAGTGCTCGATAGTGAAACTGCTTTTTAATTCAGACACAGAAGACGAGGACTTTGATGGATTTGTGGGAGAAGAGTGATTAAAAATAATGTGTGTTTTGTCAAGTAGTAGAATAAACTTCAAATATAAGTCACTGATTTGCATCCTTTACGTTTCTTGTAGATCGTATGTTTTAGCAAGTGCCTTATAATATGGTGCCGTACAGAATAAGTACCGTACAGAAGTAGAGTCCGTAATTGAGACTGTGCCTTATAGTACGGTGCGCCCTATACGTGGTTCAAATACAGAAATAGACCCCGTAATTCAGACTGCGCCTTATAACATGGTGCGTCTTATGGTCCGGAAAATACGGTATATATATATATATACAAGGGCGGCACGGTGGTTTAGTGGTTAGCTCGTTCCCCTCTCAGCACTAGGGAATCCCGGTTCGAATCCCCATCTGGGTGGAGTTTCCATGTTCTCCCCGTGTCCGTGTGTGTTTCCTCCGGGTTCTCCGGTTTCCTCCCACAGTCCAAAAACATGGATCAAGTCAATTGAGTTATGCTAATTGCCCCATATAGAGTGTGTATGTGTGAGTGAGTGTGTGCCCAGCGATAGATTGGCGCCCTGTCCTGGGTGTATCTGCCCAGCGCCTGAGACGTTCTCCCTTGGATGGGCATGGGGAACCCCACCGTGACCCTAATAGAGGATAAAGTGGATGATAATGAATGAATATACACACACACACACACACACCCACAGAGTTATAAAATGGTAATGGCCAAATGCTTCACATTTTAATGTTTGTTTTTTTTCTCACCAGGTGAAGCTGCTGGTGGGCGAGGAAGAGTTTGTGCGTTATGACCGCTTGTTACTGCAGTCCAGTCTGGACCTGATGGCCGATGTGGTGTACTGTCCGCGCTCCACCTGCGGCATGGCTGTGATGCTGGAGCCTAACTCCACCATGGGCCTGTGCCCAGCCTGCCGCTACGCCTTCTGCACTCTGTGCAAGCGCGCCTACCACGGGCTTTCGCACTGTCCCCCCACCGTCCGTAAGTGATGGCAGAAGGTTGACGTGTCCGGCACATGTCGGTTGTTATGACCAAACATGAGAATACCACTTAACTACTTTATTAACTTCATTATTTGTTGTTATAGAGGAGCTTCACAAGCTGCAGGAGGAATACCTGGCGGCCAGCGAGACGGAAAAACGCTTTCTTGAGCAGCGTTTTGGGAAACAGGTGATCCAGCGGGCCATAGAAGAGTCTTTCAGCAGGAAGTGGCTGGATGAAAACTCCAAAAACTGCCCCCGCTGTGGTACTCACATCCAGGTTAGTTCCCATGTCACCCTTAGGTGGCTTATGTAGGTCGGTCCTTTATTATATTTCCATCCCTCCCTTATCTTCCGCTTTATCCTCTATTAGGGTTGCGGGGGGGTTCCCCATGCCCAACCAGGGAAGAAAATCTTGTGCGCTGGGCGCAGGACAGGGCACCAATCCATCGCTGGACACACACTCACTCACACAGACACACTCTATATGGGGCAATTTGGAGAACTCAATTGACTTGATCCATGTTTTTGGACTGTGGGAGGAAACTGGAGAATCTGGAGGAAACCCACACAGATACGGGGAGAACATGGAAACTACACCCAGATTGGGATTCGAACCGGGAATTCCTAGTGCTGAGAGGAGAACATGCCAAACCACTAAGCCACCGTGCCGCCCAAGTCTGATTATTTTTAATCATAAAATACAGATTAATGTAAACAGCGAGCCGATTCGCGATCAGCACTAAAGATGCTACGCTGTTTTAGAAACTGCATTCTGTAATTTGGCCAATAGATGGTAGTGTTTGATTCATAGAAAAACCGGAATCCTGTTACTCAGCCATCGGTATTCACTAGATTACGTTACGTTACGTTATTAACGATTTTGCTTTTAATAAACGCATTTCTAAATCAAACCTTGTTTTTTTATCATGGTGTGTTTCCCATAATTTATTCACAATAATGCCCCGCCCTCTCGTACCCTTCTCGCATTGCTTTAATTGCATTTTTGTGGGCGGTACGGTGGCTTGGGGACCCCCCCCCCACGACCCTAATAGAGGCTAAAGCGTATGATGATGGATGGATGGGTTACATATTCAAAATGATAAAATTTTCAACATTGAAATGGCGGCTGTGATGATTGTTTAGGACAAAGCCTTAAAACGAAATGCTAGTGGCATGTGGTCGAAGCTTTTGATGTGAAACATTATGAATTGTCGAAAGAAGTGCAATGAATTTTATTTTATTATATATTTTATTTTTTGCTCCGCAGAAAACACAAGGCTGCAACAAGATGACTTGCTCCTCGTGTCAGCAACATTTCTGCTGGATCTGTTTGGCCCCGCTGTCCAGGGTCAATCCCTACAGCCACTTCAACAACCCCAACATGCCCTGCTTCAACCAGTGAGTTTGGACTTCACACCCTCACCGTTCAGACCTCAGAGACACGAGGTGGCGTCCATGAGACGGAATAAACCTGTCAACATCTCTCTCATGGTTCTGATTAATGATTAATGATTTATTCTCAGAGCAGCACGGTGGCTGAGTGGTTAGCATGTTCTCCTCTCAGTGCAGGGTTCTCCCCCTCTCCGTGTGGGTTTTCCCCCACAGTCCAAAAGACATGGATCAAGGTCAATTGAATTCTCCATATTGCCCCATATAGAGTGTGTCTGAGTAAGTGTGTGTCTAGTGATAGATTGCCCCCCTGTCCTGGGTGTATCTGCCCAGCGCCCGAAACGTCCCCCCCTTCCTCCCGCGACCCTAGTGAAGGATAATGGATGGATTTATTCTCAGGGTGGCACGGTGGCTTAGTGGTTTAGCATGTTCTCCTCTCAGCGCTGGAGATTCCCGGTTCGAATCCCAATCTGGGTGGAGTTTCCATGTTCTCCCCGTGTCCGCGTGGATGTCCTCCGGGTTCTCCGGTTTCCTCCCACAATCCAAAAACATGGATCAAGGTCAATTAAATTCTCCAAATTGCCCCATATAGAGTGTGTTTGTGTGAGTGAGTGTGTGCCCAGTGATAGTTTCCCCCTCTTTCCTGGTGTATCTGCCCAGCGCCCGAAACGTTCTCCCCTGCATGGGCATGAGGGAACCCCCCCCCCCCCCCCGCACGACCCTAGTAGAGGATAAAGCAGAAGATAATGGGTTTATTCTCAGTAATGCACGCCATCTCATACCTTTACTGCATGAACACACTATAATAAAAAACGTCATATGCACACACTCCTTCACACTCAATGCTCCTTCCCTCTGCAGGCTGTTCCATGGGATGGAGGAGAATGATGATGATGAATTCTGGAGTGATGAAGATGAGTAATAAAAACAGGAATGTCACTTTTAAAAGGCACTTTATAACGGCGCACTTATCCGCTACCTGTATCCCATCTTGGTTCCTTGTTCTCTTTTATTAAACTAGTTTAGGTTCATCCACCAGGTTTAAGGCCGGTTTGCTTCAATGTTCGGTTCTCACGGCTGATTGGTTATCAGGCATGCACTGTATTTCCTGCAGTAAACCTTTAAAAATGTGGGAATGACTCCTTATAGTTTTTTTTTTCCGGTACTGTGCTCCAAGATGCGGGGGAGTGCTCTGTATGACTGAGTTCTTCTTAATCTACATGTCCAAATGCTCAAAGTGGAAACTGGGGGTACCTCATACAGCACAATATTCGAATCCCCATCTGGGTGGAGTTTCCATGTTCTCCCCGTGTCCACATGGGTTTCCTCCGGGTTCTCCGGTTTCATGGATCAAGGCCAATTGAGTTCTCCAAATTGCCCCATATAGAGTGTGTGTGTATGTGTGCGCCCAGCGATTGATTGGCGTCCTGTCCTGGGTGTATCTGCCCAGCACCCGAAACGTTCTCTCCTGGATGGGCATGGGGAACCCCCCCGCAATCCTGATATAGGATAAAGCAGAAGATAATGGATGGATGAATTTATTCTCAGGGCGGCACGGTGGCTTAGTGGTTTAGCATGTTCTGCTCTCAGCACTAGGGATTCCCGGTTCGAATCCCCATCTGGGTGGAGTTTCCATGTCCTTCCCGTGTCCGCATGGGTTTCCTCCGGGTTCTCCAGTGTCCTCCCACAGTCCAAAAACATGGATCAAGTCAATTGAGTTCTCCAAATTGCCCCATATAGAGTGTGTTTGTGTGAGTGAGTGTGTGTCCAGTGATGGATTGGTGTCCTGTCCTGGGTCTATCTGCCCAGCGCCCGAAACGTTCACCCCTCGATGGACATGGGGAAACCCCCCCCCCCCACCTGCGACCCTAATAGAGGATAAAGCTGAAGTTAATGGATGGATGATTAAGCAGCAGACCGTTATTACATACAGATGATTGAAATGTGTTGCACCATCAATGATACATTTATTTCAGTTATTTTTTAGTTTGGTTTGGGGTGGTTACTGGGAACAGTGCTGATTGGACGGTCTAACTGCAGCAGGAATGAAGGACCTGCAGTAACGCTCCCTGACACACTTCGGATGCCGTAGCCCAGGAGTGCCCACACTTTTCCGGCCCGAGATCTGCTTTTCCATTGGACAGGTCATCGAGATCTATCAGGGTTAATCTTTTTTTTATTTAGGCTTTTATATTGAATCCTGTTTACACACATCATATTAGTATTGTCCATTCTAGGACAGGTTTCAGGTTGCCATTTTCACAGAAATTGCTCTTTTAATAAAAACATTAGAGCAAAGAGCATGGAGAAAGTACAGCATGGGTTTAGTACACCCCAACAACCAAACACACTGTACCCTGCGTTTCCCCAAACAACATGAATATTAATATTAGTAGTTTGACATTGTAAAAAAATGTTCATCCTCCCGCTCTAAATGAAAGTGGTACATTTTAGTTCTTTTGGATCAAAGGGCTTCACTCGTATTGTCAGTCAAATAAAGTGTAAAAACACAAACTATCTAATGTAATGTAATGTAAGTCTAATGTAGATGATTCACGAGGCAGTGCTTCAGATTTAGTTACGGAGGCAGCGCCACATGCCGGTTTTGGGAACAGCGGGGGGGGGGGGGCAAACTGCTCGCTTGCACAGGGATAGAGATCAGAATGAATCACATTGCATGTGTGAAAATTAGGGGTGCGAATCTCTCATTGTCTGGCGATTCGATTCTGATCTTTGAGGTCACGATTCAATTCCGAATCCATTTTCGATTCTTTTTGTTTAAATGATGTGATTGATTTATTTAAAACAATACTTTCAGGTTCCGTCCTGTATCAAATCTTTGTGCATCGTTTTATATTTATATAAAAATAGGATTGTGCTAAATTAAAATGAGCAGTGTTAGGTTCGCTGAGCTGCCCGGCTTTTTCTTACATAAAAAACATCCATCAATGAAAAAATTATTCTAAATATATTAATACAAAAGTTTCCCATGGTGCATTCACCTTTAATCCAAACTAAAATACAGACTTAAAACTCATTCATTCATTCATTATCTCCCGCTTTATCCTCTATTAGGGTCACGGTGGGGTTCCCCATGCCCATCCAGGGGAGAATGTCTCGGGCGCTGGGCAGATAGACCCAGGACAGGGCACCAATCCATCGCTGGGCACACACTCACTCGCACACACACACTCTATATAAGGCAATTTGGAGAATTCAATTGACTTGATCCATGTTTTTGGACTGTGGGAGGAAACCGAAGAACCCGGAGTAAACCCACGCAGACACGGGGAGAACATGGAAACTATGGAAACTCCACCCAGATGGGAATTCGAACCGGGAATCCCTAGCGCTGAGAGGCGAACCTGCTAACCACTAAGCCGCCGTGCCGCCGACTTAAAACTTAACCTTAAAAATAAAATCCATACTTCAGTCTTTTTAACTATATTGAAACTGAACTACACTACATCACCACATTTTTAAAACTGAACTTTAAATATTAAATATATGTTCAACGTCTTTGATCTCAGAGTGATGTCACGACAAACAGGCTCTAACATTTGCTGTATTTCCAAACTACCTTGATTTCATTTTACACTCGTTGTAAACAGTTGTCCTCATGACGAGCTCTCTCTCTCGCTCTTGCTCTCTCTCTCTTTTTTGGAGGGGGCGCCAAAATAAAATTTAATTGCATTTTTAAAAAATCGATTCTTGAACATTTTGAATCGAATCCGAATCTCCTGGACTACGAATCACAATACATTGAAGAATCGATTATTTTCAGCACCCCTAGAAACTATCTAATGTAGATGATTCGCGGGCCAGTGCTTCGGATATAGGCACGGAGGTGTGACCACCGACCGGTTTTGGGAACAGCAGGGGGGGGGGGGCAAACTGCTCACTTGCACAGGGATGGAGATCGCGATCAGAGATCAGAATGAATCACATTGTATGTGTGTGCGTGTGTGTAAGTGCTTCTGATACGTGATAAGCGCAAACCTCCATTGTGATCTACCTGACGCCCCTACATGATCGCGATGGTCGTATTGGGCACCCCTGACATAGCCTGTCACTGAAGGTGCTGCCCAGTGCTGCTAGGGTCTCAAACATGGGGTGGGATTCATTGTCCATAAGAGTTGTAGCTTGTTTACTGTCCTCTTGTCTCCCAACGCCTGCACCGGATCTAAGCGTCCCCCCAAGACAGAGTTGGCCTTCCTGATGAGTATGTCCAGTCTGTTCCTGTCTGCATTCGTGATGCTGCTGCCCCAGCACACCATCTTTTCAACTGCTTGGTTTTTTTAGTAATAGGTTTATAAAGCACGATGAGGGCCGTCCCGTCCTTAAAAAGTGATCTATGTTACCGAGGAAGTAGTCATCAAGTTTAATTAACTTATTCATAGAGTGCTCTTTACAACAGTACATTGTCATAAAGCAGCTTTACATAATTATAAAGCCTTTAAACCCTCAAAGAGCAAGACGAAGAGACAGCAGCAAGAAAAAACTCCCTGCTATGTTATTTCAAGGAAGAAACCTTGTGAGGACCAAGACTCAGTGGGGGACTCATCCTCCTTGAGCGGCCGGGCAGCATCAACAGTGTAGCACAGCCATGTACAGACCTCTGCACTTAACCTATCGTGCAGTGAAGCACACACCCACTAGGGGGCAGCCCTGCACAGCCTGAGTACATGGTGGGACCAGGAATCGAACGGGAATTTCAGGCCATAAGGCTGGTTCTAAGGGTGCGGTAGCTCAGTGTTTAGGGCGTTGGGCTGTCAATCTAAAGGTTGTGGGTTCAAATCCCAGGTCCACTGAAGTTACCAATGTGGGTCCTTGAGCAAGACCCTTAACCCTCATTGGTCCAGGGGATGTTGTGATGAACCCTGTCCTCACCTTGTAAGTCGCTTTGGATTAAAGCGTCTGGTAAAGGAACAAAATGTAAATGTTTAACCACGAGCTACACACTACTAGGGTGTGTAATGTGTTGGGGCTTAGTGGTTTAGCAGGTTCTCCTCTCTGCGCTAGGGATTCCCGGTTCAAATCCCAATCTGGGTGGAGTTTCCATGTTCTCCCTGTGTCCGCATGGGTTTCCTCCGAGTTCTCCGGTTTCCTCCCACAGTCCAAAAACATGGATCGAGGAATTGAATTGAAAAAGAATTAAATTCTCCAAATTGCCCCATATAGAGTGTGTTTGTCTGTGTGAGTGTGTGTCCAGTAATAGATTGCCCCCTGTCCTCTGCCCAGCACCCGAAACGTTCTCCACTGGATGGGCATGTGGAACCCCCCCGCAACCCTAATAGAGGATAAAGCGGAAGATAATGGATGGATATATATACACACACATATATATTTATACATACACGTGTGCAATTAAACAGACAGTTCTTTAATGTGTTTAAAAAGGGTATGACTGTCCTGTATTTCTCCAAACAGTATATGTATACATATTATATTTAAATGTACCTAACGTAAGAAAACATAGTAAACATTGAGCTTTTATACTATTTCACAATGATTCTCAAATTAAAACACCCGACCATTAAACAGAACCGACATGCGTCCGTGTTCCCGATTGGTTGACATTGAAACAGCCCGCCTCTCCCCCGATAACAGACAACACAGCCATCCAATGGCAGATTATAAAACACGCATTTTAAAAGTGGGGTCTGACTTTTAATAACAATGCGGGACAACGTCTCAATATGCGGGACGCCTGAAAAGTAACGAAATTGCGGGACTGTCCCGCACAAAGCGGGACATCTGGTCACCCTATATATTTATCACAAAACATGATAGAGCTTAGAACGAATAGAGATGTGTAATTACGGTAGAAATACACTAGAGGGCAGTGCAGGACATAATTCAGTAGATGAACTATAAATACAAATGTAATATGAAAAACATGAGAGCTAAGCTTCAGAGAGAGTACATAATGAAACCAAATAATTAAACTGATTATTAAATTAATAAAAAAAATTAATACAGAATAAAGCTTTATCTTAAGAGAGAGTTTTTGGATTGTGGAAGGAAACCCACGTGGACACGGGGAGAACATGGAAACTCCACCAAGATTGGGATTCAAACCAGGAATCCATAGTGCTGAGAGGAGAACATGCCAACCACCAAGTTACCGTGCCTCCCCCTTCTTTCATTATCTTCCGGGGGGGGGGGGGGTGTCCATCCAGGGGAGAACGTTTTGGGAGCTGGGCAGATAGACCCAGGACAGGGGGGCAATCTATCACTGAACACACACTCACTCACCCAAACACATTCTATATGGGGCAATTTTGAGCATTTAATTTACCTTGAATCCATGTTTTGGACTGTGGGAGGAAAGTGAAGAACCCAGAGGAAACCCACACGGACACGGGGAGAACATGGAAACTCCACCCAGATGGTGATTCGAACCGGGAATTCCTAGCGCTGAGAGGAGAACATGCTAAACCACTAAGCACACAGGGTTTGATTGATACTTTATTAAACCTCATACGTCTGAAGTCCTGAAGAAGAGCTAAAAAAAATACTTCCTGCTATGTGATTCTTTATAAAACGGGGGCGTCGGCAGTTCAGGGTGAGCCTGACCCCTGATTGGCCGTGTAGTCTGTGATGTTGGGAAGAGCCGAGACCACGCAGCACGCTAGCCCGAAGGCCTTCCCGCTCATATCCTTCACGTTGAACCTGCAATGAAGCACTAACATTACATATTAACCCTTCAAACCCCGCTCCATACCTGCTCCAACGGCTGTCCTACACTATTGATGCTGCCCGGCCGCTCAAGGAGGATGAGTCCCCCACTGAGCCTCGGTCCTCACAAGGTTTCTTCATTAAAATATCAACACAACAGGGAGTTTTGTCTTGCCGCTGTCTCTTCGTCTTGCTCTTTGGGGGTTTAATGGTTTAAAACTCTGTAAAGCTGCTTTGTGACGATGTACTATTGTAAATAAACGCTATAGTATGTTCTCCTCTCAGCGCTGGGTGGAGTTTCCATGTTCTCCCTGTTTCCATGTGGGTTTCCCCCGGGTTCTTCGGTTTCCTCCCACAGTCCAAAAACATGGATCAAGGTCAATTGAATTCTCCAAATTGCCCCATATAGAGTGTGTGTCCAGTGATAGATTTCCCCCTGTCCTGGGTGTATCTGCCCAGCGCTAAAAACGTTCTGCCATGGATGGGCATGGGAAACCCCCCCCTCCACCCGTGACTTTAGATTTTAAATGAATGAATCATTGGATTTTGTGAATAATTTGTTACTGTGGCGGCACACTGGCTTAGTGGTTTAGCATGTTCTCCTCTCAGTGCTATGGATTCCCGGTTTGAATCCCAATCCGGGTGGAGTTTCCATGTTCTCCCAATGTCTGTGTAGGTTTCCTCCGGGTTCTCCGGTTTCCTACCACAGTCCAAAACATGGATCAAGGTCAACTGAATTCTCCAAATTGCCCCATATAGAGTGTGTTTGTGTGAGTGAGTGTGTGCCCAGTGATAGATTGCCCCCCCTTTCCTGGGTGTATCTGCCCAGCACCTGAAACGTTCTCCCATGGATGGGCATGGGGAACCCCCCGCGACCCTAATAGATTATAAAGCGGAAGATAATGGATGGATGATGGTTCCATTTCTCAACCAATCAGAACTCACTGTACTATTCCGGGAATAAGCTAAATAAATTGTGTAAAGTCTCAAAACTCATGGTTCTGTACCATTTATCAGTTTTCTCATCGTAGTACTCGACTCTGGACGTCTTTTCACTTCCTGTAAAGCCGCCGACTACGTACAAGCGCTCATCCATCACCTGAGAACAGAACAAAACCAATCTAAACACTTTAATAAACAATGTTAAAACATAATATCATCCTTTATATATAAAATGTGAGAGTGAATTTAGCAGCGGCGGCACAGTGGCTTAGTGGTTGGCATGTTCTCCTCTCAGTGCTGGGGATTTCCGGGTTGAATCCCAATCTGGGTGGAGTTTCCATGTTCTCCCTGTGTCCGCGTGGGTTTCCTCCGGGTTCTCCGGTTTCCTCCCACAGTCCAAAAACATGGATCAAGGTCAATTTAGTTCTCCAAATTTCCCCATATAGAGTGTGTCTGTGTGAGTGAGTGTGTGCCCAGCGATAGATTGGTGTCCTGTCCTGGGTGTGTCTGCCCAGCGCCCGAAATGTTGGTGGATGATAGTGCAACGTTGGTGGATGATATTGCAACCTTGATGGATGATATTGGAATGTTGGTGTATGATATTGAAGCGTTGGTGGATATTGGAACGTTGGTGGATGATATTGGAATGTTGGTGGATGATATTGGAACCTTGGTGGATGATATTGGAACCTTGGTGGGTTATATTGGGTAAGCGATGACGTTGGTGGATGATATTGGAACGTTGGTGGATGATATTGGAATATTGGCTTCCCATGTTCAAAAGCCCAAATCGCATCATGACGACATGATTGTGCATCTGAACAGCTGTTTTAGATTTATTGCTGAATTTTTGTTTGGTCTTGGTACCTCAATTCCAAAGTTGCTCCGTGGCTGAATCATGGGGGTGCAATTCCTCCACCTCTTGAACTGAGGGTTGTAAACCTCCATGCTTCTGAGCCGTTCGTTTCCATTAAAACCCCCGACCTGGAAATTAAAATAAACCAGATGTTTCAATGAAAAAAAGCAATTCAAAGCCATTGTTACAGTAGGTGCCATTATACATTATACTATATATTATATTATATATTATATATCCATCCATTATCTTCCGCTTTATCCTCTATTAGGGTCGCGGGAGGGGTTCCCCATGTCCACCCAAGGAAAAATGTTTTAGGCACTGGGTAGATACCCCCAGGACAGGGCGCCAATCCATCACTGGGCACACACTCACTCACACAGGCACACTCTATATGGGGCAATTTGGAGAATTCAATTGACCTTGATCCATGTTTTTGGACTGTGGGAGGAAACCGGAGAACCCGGAGGCAACTGAAAACTCCACCCAGACTGGGATTCGAACCAGGAATCCCCAGCACTGAGAGAAGAACATGCCAACCACTAAGCCACCATGCCGCCCTCTCCAAAAGACCAGTTCAAACAAAAGTTCATAGAGGGGTCACAGAAGCTCCTGAAGGTGTAATGTATCAAAATACCATTAACCATCTTATGAATCTTTTTGGTATCAAAGAACCAAAAAGTTCCCATTTGTTAGATACCCGAGAACCTTAAAATTATTAAACCTCTGAAGAACTACTTGGGGCAGTCAGCACTACAGCACATCTTCTAACAATGTTGAGAACATTCATCTGAAGCCACCAGAATGATTGATAAATTGGTTGATTGGTTGATTGATGTACTTAATTAGTCCCACAGTGGGGAAATTCAAAAAGTGAGAGAGATCAGTACCGGGAGAGTAAGCCGTGGAGGTGTGAGGGGGTGGTGGGTCGCAGATGTCACAGCGACACAGCATTTGTCCTTGGAACAGTTCGTAGGTATCAGCACTCCATAGCACAGGTTCTTCTCGGGGAGCTTTTTCTATCAACAACTGGCCCCTGAAGGCTAAGTTTTACCAACACAGGGCCGAAACAGCCTTTATGTTTAGGCAAGGCTACCAAAATTCAAACCTTCATGGCAGATTTGACTTATAGTCATTAACTAATCAAAGCACCCAGCGGTTAGAGCCTGGACCATTGATATCATTCAGGCATTTCATAATCTAGAACCATCAAACATTCAAGGAACCCTTCAGGTTAGACCAGGACCTTCTAAACTAGTAACCACCCATAGAGCCCTTAAGGTACATCTGAGGAGTGTAGCTACCAGATGTATCTGGACTCACCACATAGATCTTGTTGTTAAGACTGATGACCCTCACCCCACTCCTGGGCACAAGCATTGGGGCAATGAGGGTCCACTAATCACTTTGGGGGTTGAAACACTCGACCGTGAAGAGACAATCGTTTCCAGTGAAGCCTCAGGATTCAGGACCAGCGGTCAGAGTCTGGACCAATGATATCTTTCAGGCATTTCATAATCTAGAACCACCAAGCATTTGAGGAACCCTTCAGGTTAGACCAGGAGCTTCTGAACTAGTAACCACCCATTGAGCCCTTGAGGAACATCTGAGGAGTGCAGCTACGAGATGTATCTGGACCCACCACATAGATCTTGTTGTTAAGACTGATGACCCTCACCCCACTCCTTGGCACAAGCATTGGGGCAATGAGGGTCCACTGGTCACTTTGGGGGTTGAAGCACTCGACCGTGAAGAGACAATTGTTCCCATTGAAGCCTCCGCAAATGTAAATCTGAAGAAAAGTAGAATTCATTTTAATCTTCTTCCCAAGACACACTGAATGGCAGAAGAGTTTAGAATTAACACAATGCCCAGTATTACCTTTCCATGCAGGGTGGTGGCACTGGCGTCACTTCTCTGCTCATGCATGGGCGCCACAAAGCTCCACTGGTTGGTCGAGGGCTTATATCGTTCGGCTGTGTTGAGCCGCCCGATGCCATCAAAGCCTCCCATGGCGTACATGTATCCATCCAGGACGGCTACGCTAACAAAACAACGGCGCAAGTACATGGGTGCCACCTCATGCCAGGTCTTGCCGACGGGATCAAACTTGCGTACACTATTGAAATATTCCATATTGTCAAACCCACCGACAACATATAGGAAACCATCAAGGAAGGCCGTGTTGTGATGGGCTCGGGGAATTTCCTTCTGGCAAACCATCAACCGCCAGGAATCAGCCCTGGAGTTGTAGGCCTCGATGGTGATGCACTGGCTTCTATTAATCTGGCCTCCGATAGCAAGCAGGACAGAGTGGGGCACCCGGGGGCCACTTCCCGGCATGGGGAAGCCCGTGTTGCTGAGCCCGTACTTTTTAATGTTATTGGCGATTTTCAGGGAGCGATCGATGATGGGGCGACACTCTGGGTACTGACTGATCAGCTGGCTTTTCTTCACCTTGTCCTGTAAGAACTCGGTACTCGTGAGACCCAGTCGGACCTGAAAACACAACACAGACCAGCTACGTGAACCAGACCCACATTTTCACCACAAGTTTTCATTCATACGTCGAGACCATCACTTGTCCATGGACTACCCTCAAACCCTCAAAGGGTTAAGGTTTGATACCTCTAACTGTTTGAACTATATATATTGAACTGATCTGGCCCACTCAAGTGGAACACTCCAAATTAGGGTCTCCCATCCGCCACAAGTGACTTTGGAACATATGACCCATTTGATCATGGGGTCAGTAGTGATGCGGACTCTATTCCAGTCTGTTGTGGTGAAAAAGGAGCGAAACCATAAGGCAAGGTTCTCAATTTACCAGTCGATCTATGTTCCCACCCTCACCCATGGTCATAAGTTTTGGGTAATGACCGAAAGAACAAGATCGCAATACAAGCGGCCGAAATGGGTTTTCTCCGCATGGTGGCAGGGCTCTCGGTCATCCGGGAGAGACACGGAGTAGAACCGCTACACCTCCACGTCGAAAGGAGCCAGTTGAGGTGGTGTGGGCATCTGGTAAGGATGCCTCCTGGATGCCTCCCTAGAGAGGTGTTTCAGGTAAGGGGTGGTTTGGGTGTTGGGCTATCAATCTGAAGGTTGGGGGTTTAAATCCCAGGTCTACTCAAGTTACCAATGTGGGTCTTTGAGCAAGACCCTTAACCCTCATTGCTCCAGGGATGCTGTATGGACCACCTTGTGTTCTGACCCTAACAAAGTTGGGAAACTTGTAAGTCACTTCGAATGTGAAGACCAAAAGTGTCTGCTAAATAACCAAGTCCAGCTGGGAGGTGACTCCGGGGAAGATCCAGGACACGCTGGATGGGTTATATCTCCCACCTAGTCTGGGAATGCCAGGTGAGATGGTGGAGGTGGCTGAGGCGAGGGAGGTCTGGGTCTCCCTACTTGGGTTTCTGCCCCTGCAACCTGAACCCCGGACAAGCGGACGATAAAGCTATTTTTAAATGAAGCTATCTTTGAAGATTTGTTTTTCTGTTTGGGCATCACGGTGGCTTAGTGGTTTAGCATGTTCTCCTCTCAGTGCTAGGGATTACCGGTTCGAATCCTAACCTGGGTGGAGTTTCCATGTTCTCCCCGTGTCCGCATGGGTTTCCTCTGGGTTCTCCGGTTTCCTCCCACAGTCCAAAAACATGGATCAAGGTCGATTGAATTCTCCAAATTGCCCCATATAGAGTGTGTCTGTGTGAGTGAGTGTGTGCCCAGCGACAGATTGGCGTCCTGGGTGTATCTGCCCAGTGCCCAAAACGCTCTCCCCTGGATGGGCATGGGGAACCCCCACCCCCCAGCCCACGACCCTAATAGAGGTTAAAGCAGATGATAATGAATGGATGGATGTTTTTTGTTTGTTTTAATTTTTTCATTTATTGGCGCCCCCTTCATTTTTCAGCACTGGCCGCCACTGATTCTGAGGGTTAGGATAGGATGAGGTTTAAGGTAAAGCTTCTGCTCTGAACTCACCAAATTATATTCAGCCTTTAGTAAGTCGTATGAAATAAGCCTCCTGCCAGCTCACCTTTGGCAGCAGAGTGATGATGTGGTGTGAGCGCTGTTTCAGGTCATGCTCGATCCAGGTCATCATTGCTTTAAACACCATTTCCTCCTCCCTCACATCCAACCGGTCCTGCTCCAGAATGCTGCTGAGGTCTGGCAGGCTCATCTCCAAGAACTCCAGAGTTGGAGGACAGCTGATCTCCTCAAAGTGCTGTAGGATAAAGTTGAAGGCCCAATCACGCAGCTCAAGGCAGGAGTACATATCAGCGTATCTCCAAATGCTGATGCAGTTGAGTAGACAGAGTTCAAGTTTAAGGAAGTCACAGCAGAGGCGAAGGAGGTCTTGGATGTCGAGGTAGTCAGCCGTGGCCAGCAGACGCCTCACATTACTGACTGTGATTTCTGTATGGCCTGTGTAAGCATACTGAATTATCAGCTCCATCATGTCTGCTGACACCTCAGGGACGCAGTACACCCTCTTCTCCGGGCTGTACCAGTCACCCGCAAAGAGAGATCTGCAGTTAACGGAGAAAGTCATGGTTAGACAGATATAATAAATCTATACAGAATGAAGCAGCTCAGTATTTGTCAGAGGTGGAATATTAGATACATGATGTACGGCATAGTGGTTTAGTGGTTTGCACGTTCTCCTCTCAACACTGGGGATTCCCGGATCAAATCACAATCTGGGTGGAGCTTCCACATTCACCCCGTGTCTGCGTGGGTTTCCGACGGGTTCTCCAGTTTCCTCCCACAGTCCAAAAATATGGATCAAGTTCAATTGGATTCCCCAAATTGCCCTATATAGAGTGTGTTTGTGTGAGTGAGTGTGTGCACAGTGATAGATTGGCATCCTGTCCTGGGTGTATCTGCCCAGCGCCTGAAACATTCTCCCCTGGATGTGCATGGGGATGGATGGTTAATGGTTGAGATAATGGATGGATGGATGTTAGGTATGAATCATTAAGTCAGTTGGGAGATTTAAGAAGAGAAGGAATCTGGAGAACAGGAAATGAAACCAGGTGAATACAAATAGCTTTTAGCTCTTTCTTTAATTTGCTTCCTTCAAATTAATGAATCATTGGATTTTGTGAATAATGTGTTCCTGGGGTGGCACGGTGGCTTAGTGGTTGGCATGTTCTCCTCTCAGCACTAGGGATTCCCTGTTCGAATCCCAATCTGGGTGGAGTTTCCATGTTCTCCTTGTCTCCATGTCGGTTTCAGTAATTGCTGTCGGTAACAGCAATTAATTGCAAAATCAATATTTACTTAGAAAATGAACTTTATCCCCCAAAACACTTCATTGCAGCCCTGCCTTAAAAGGACCAGCTGACATCGTTTCAGTGATTGCTCCATTAACACAGGCTGGAAATCAATGTCATGATTGACACCACTGGACACTTTAAAAGGAGGCTGGTGCTTGGCATCATTGTTTCTCTTCTGTTAACCATGGTTATCTCTAAAGAAACACGTGCAGTCATCATTGCACTGCACAAAAATGGCCTAAAAGGGAAGAGTATCGCAGCTAGAAAGATTGCACCTTAGTCAACAATCTGTCGCATCATCAAGAACTTCAAGGAGAGAGGTTCTATTGTTGCCAAAAAGGCTCCAGGGCACCCAAGAAAGACCAGCAAGCACCAGGACCGTCTCTTAAAATTGTTTCAGCTGTGGGATCGGGCTACCAGCAGTACAGAGCTTGCTCAGGAATGGCAGCAGGCATCTGCACACACTGTTAGGCGGAGACTCTTGGAGCAAGGCCTGGTCTTAAGGAGGGCAGAAAAGAAGCCACTTCTCTCCAGAAAAAATATCAGGGACAGACTGATATTCTGCAAAAGGTACAGGGACTGGACTGCTGAGGACTGGGGTAAAGTCATTTTCTCCGATGAATCCCCTTTTCAATTGTTTGGGACATCTGGAAAACAGCTTATTCGGAGAAGAAGAGGGGAGCGCTACCACCTGTCTTGTCTCATGCCTGTAAAAAAAAACTGTAAAACATCACGAAACCATTCATGTGTGGGGTTGCTTCTCAGCCAAGGGAATCGGCTCTCTCACAGTCTTGCCTAAAAACACAGCCATGAATAAAGAATGGTACCAGAGTGTCCTCCGAGAGCAACTTCTCCCAACCATCCAAGAGCAGTTTGGTGATCAACAATGCCTTTTCCAGCATGATGGAGCACCTTGTCAATAAAGCAAAGGTGATAACTACATGGCTCAGGGAACAAAACATAGAGATTTTGGGTCCATGGCCTGGAAACTCCCCAGATCTTAATCCCATTGAGAACTTGTGTTCAATCATCAAGAGACGGGTGGACAAACAAAAACCTACACATTCTGACAAAATGCAAGCATTGATTGTGCAAGAATGGACTGCTTTCAGTCAGCATTTGGTGCAGAAGTTGATTGAGAGCATGCCAGGGAGAAGTGCAGAGGTTCTGAAGAAGAAGGGTCAACACTGCAAATATTAACTCATTCTAACTGTCAATAAAAGCTTTTGTTACTCATAATATGATTGCAAATATATTTCTGTATGTGATAAATACATCTGACAAACACACATAGAAACCAGGGGGCAGCAGATCATGTGAAAATATATTTGTGTCATTCTCAAAACTTTTGGCCATGACTGTAAAGTGTGTGTGTGTGAGTGAGTGTGTGTCCAGTGATAGATTGGCGCCCTGTCCTGGGTTTATCTACCGAATCCACTTTATCCTTTAAGGTTCGCAGAGGGGTTTCCAATGCCCATCCAGGGGAGAACGTTTCGGACGCTGGGCAGATACACCCAGGACAGGGGGGCAATCTATCACTGGACACACGAACACACTCTATATGGGGCAATTTGAAGCATTCAATTGACATTGATCCATGTTTTTGGACTGTGGGAGGAAACTGGAGAACCCAGAGGAAACCTACGCAGACAGGGGAAGAACATGCAAACTCCACCCAGATTGGGATTCAAATCGGGAATCACTAGCGCTGAGAGGAGAACCCCTATCAGTGTTAATAATGTTTTTTTTGTATTTTTCTATTAATGACTACGATCTCGAGACTCCTCACTCATCATGTATTTATTTCTGATCTTAAATAACTAAAGCTTAGTTTAGCCAGCAGGTCGTTAAGCAATTAACTAAATCTCTAATTACAAATTCAGTCTTCCTCTCTTTAGTTCAGTGAATCTAGATGAACTGAATCAGTAGGACACATCAGAACAGGGTGCGGTCTGTTTCAGTGAATCACTTGAAGAAAATCATTTGGCTTTAGGTCAGCAGTTTATTCGGTGAGTCTAACGGGAAGATTCCCAGCCTTCCTTTCATAACGAAGGCTGGCTGAACACCTCCTTCACCTGAAATACTGGTTGCACCCACACAGGATAATTTTGTGAGCCCTGAAGTCCATGCCATCCACTCTGATGATGACATCACAGAGCTTGTCCTGCTCTCGCAGCTCATTATAGACGTTTCTCTCCATAATATCTCCAAAAATGTTCACTCTTATCAAGTGGGTGTCGAAAAACACTCTCAGTGTTCTAGAACGCTGACAACATGCTGTAGTTTCGTCAATCTGATGACATCATAATGTATTCTGCAGCATAATGGCCAAACCCCAACATTCACAATGTCTCGTTTTTTAGGATTAAAGGATTCAAGGATTCTTTATTGTCATTTACGTAACATGTGGTACATAAAATGTAGGCGGAAATGTGTTTCACCGACCCAGTTTACCCAAAGGTAGAATAAATAATTTTTTAAATTAAATATGTCAAAAAAAAAGAAATCTATATATATATATGTATATATATATTCATTCATTATCTCCTGCTTATCCTCTATTAGGGTCGCGGTGGGGTTCCCCATGCCCATCCAGGGAGGAGGGTCTCGGGCGCTGGGCAGATAGACCCAGGACAGGGCGCCAATCCATCGCTGGGCACACACTCACTCACACAGACACACTCTATATGGGTCAATTTTTGAGAATTCAATTAACTTGATCCATGTTTTTGGTCTGTGGGAGGAAACCGGAGAACCCGGAGGAAACCCACGCAGACACGGGGAGAACACGGAAACTCCACCTAGATGGGGATTCGAACCGTGAATCCCTAGCGCTGAGAGGCGAACGTGCTAACCACTAAGCCACCGTGCCGCCTGCATATATATATATATATATATATATATATATATTAGAGTGGCACGGTGGCTTAGTGGTTTAGCATGTCCTGCTCTCAGCGCTAGGGATTCACGGTTCGAATCCCCATCTGGGTGGAGTTTGCATGTTCTCCCCGTGTCCAAAAACATGGATCAAGTCAATTGAGTTCTCCAAATTGCCCCATATCAAGTGTGTCTGTGTGAGTGAGTGTGTGCCCAGCAAAAGATTGCCGTCCTGTCCTGGGTGTATCTGCCCAGCGGATTACCTCTCAGTGTATTATCAATGTTTTTTTTGGAGACTGTGGTCCCAGCTGCCTTGAGATCATCACTCAGCTCCTCCCGTGTAGTTCTTGGCTGATTTTTGGCTGATTAAGGTATCCCAATCTGGATGGAGTTTCCATGTTCTCCCAAAGTCCACGTGGGTTTCCTCCGGGTTCTCAGGTTTCCTCCCACAGTCCAAAAACATGGATCAAGTTCAAATGAATTCTTCAAATTGCCCCATATAGAGTGTGTCTGTGTGTGTGTGCTCAGTGATAGATTGCACCCATGTCCTGAGTGTATGTGCCCAGTGCTCGAAACGTTCTCCCCTGGAGGGGCATGGGAACCCCATAGCCTTTCTCATTATCAATGAGACTTCTTCCACTTCCGAATAATTGCACCAGTTGTCACCTTCTCATCCAGCTTCTTACTTATGGCTTTTTTAGTCCATTCCAACCTTGTGTAGGTCAACAATTATGTCTCTGACATCTTTAGACAGCTCTTTAGTCTTGCCCATGGTGGAGATGTTGGAGTGTCACTGAGAATGTTGGCAGGTGGCCTTTTATACAGGTGACAATTTGGGACAGGTGTCTCTCATTCAGGTAATGACTTCACTGTGATTAGTGTGTGTCAGTGGTCTGTGGGAGCCAACATTAGTCATGGTTTTACTAGGGGATCAAATACTTATTTCCCTCAATGAAATGCAAATAATTTTTTATTTCTCATTTCATGTAGTTTTCTTTGTTTTTCTTTTGATATTCTATGTGGCACTTTTAAAATAAAGCTGGCATAAAATTATGAGATGTTTCATAAATTTTTTTGTATTAAAAGTTTTAAAGTCAGTGGGGGATCAAATACTTATTTCCTCCACTGTATATATATATATATATCCACATTTATATAAGTTGGCACAAAGGTTTTTGTGCATTCCAGCCTCCTCAGTGCGAAGTTAAAGGCTATTCTCTAAGCCTGGGGAGATTGTATCCAAAAAAAGGAATCGCCGAAACCCCAACACTGATTAAAAAGGTTATGTTTTTAACTAAAAAACAATAAGTTAAATTTGTGGTGGCATGGTGGCTTAGTGATTTAGCATGTTTTCCTCTCAGCACTAGGGATTCAAGGTTCGAATCCCAAACTTGATGGAGTTTCCACGTTCTATCAGAGTCCGCGTGGGTTTCCTCCGGGTTCTCCGGTTTCCTCCCACAGTCCAAAAACATGGATCAAGTTCAATTGAATTCTTCAAATTGCCCCATATAGAGTGTGTATGTGTGAGTGTGTGCTCAGTGATAGATTGCACCCATGTCCTGAGTGTATGTGCCCAGTGCCCGAAACGTTCTCCCCTGGATAGGCATGGGAACCCCGCCCTCCCCCCCCCCGTGATCCTAGATAAGCACATAAAGCATAAAGCACTTTTGCACTCCCAGTTTAATAAGCACATTTAGATTAGATTAGATTAGATTCATTTTTATTGTCATTTTGCAGAGTACAAGTACAGTATCAAAACCATTTTGGGAGCATTAACGACAGAGAAGGTAATTTGTTTAATTATTCCGTCAAAAATATTGACGCATGAATAAAGATGCAGGCGATTAAGCACCACTAGGGGTCAGTGTGAACGTGTCGACCATGCAGCAACTCAGCGCACTGGATGTAACGCATCATATCCTGCACATCAAACCTGCAACAAAGCAGAAAGATTCCAAATTAACCCGTTAAACTTCGTAAGCCTGAAACCCGGAATAGCAAATGGAAGTAACAGTGAAAAAAATATACTCCCTGGTATTTATCCATCCATCCATTATCTTCCACTTTGTCCTCTTCTAGGGTCGCAGGGGGTCACGTAGGGGGAGGGGGAAAGGGGGGAGTTCCCCATGCCCATCCAGGGGAGAAAGTTTCGGGCGCTGGGCAGATACACCCAGGACAGGGCGCCAATCTATCACTGGGCACACACTCACACACAGACACACTGTATATGGGGCAGTTTGGAGAGTTCCATTGACCTTGATCCTTGTCATTGGACTGTGGGAGGAAACCGGAGTACCCGGAGGAAACCCACGTTGACACGGGGAGAACATGAAAACTCCACCCAGATTGGGATTCGAACCCAATAGCGCTGAGAGACGAACCACTAAGCCATCGTGCTGCCCCCCCCCTCCCCCATGGTATTTAATTGATTTGAAAAAGAGAGGGGGAGTCAGTTGGACATTTGGCGCTTTAGGTCATGGTGGGCTCCTTGGTGGAACGTGTAGCCTGGGATGTTGGGAGGAGCCAAGACCATGCAGCTAGCTAGCTCAAAATGTTTAGAGTTCGTATCCTGCATCTCGAACCTGCAACAAAGCACAGATTAAAGGTTAACCCGTTCAACCTTCCTGCACCTCCATGCCCCAATACATGCAGACACCCTTCAGTAACATAATACACATTGGATTTTTATTAACGTTTCAATGTTTCCAGTTCCCAACCAATCAGAACTCATGGGACTCACTGTACCAATCGGGTAGTGAGCAAGAATACAGTCTTATTACGAAGGTTGTAGGTTCTGTACCATTTATCAGGTTTTTTCACCATAGTACTCACCTCTAGAGGTCCGTCCATTTTCTGTAACGCCACCCACTACGTACAAGCGCTCATCCATGAACTGAGAACGGAGAAAAATCCCAAACAAAAGAAGAAAAACAGAAGAGTGATGAGAAAAACGTTCTGTATACGTTTACAATGTCACGTACAAGCATCTTTGTATAAACACAGCAATTAAATACATCAACACTTCCTCATCTAGAACAATTTAACATTCAAGGAACCCTTCAGGTGGGGTGGCACCTTCGTGGTTCAGCATGTTCTTCTCTCAGCGCGAGGGATTCCCGGTTGGAATCCCAATCTTGGTGGAGTTTCCGTGTTCTCCCCGCATCCGCATGGGTTTCCTCCGGGTTCTCCGGTGGAAAAAACATGGATCAAGATCAACTGAATTCTCCACATTGCCCCATATAGAGTGTGTCTGTGAGTGAATGTGTACGGTGATAGATTGGCGCCCTGTCCTGGGTGTATCTGCCAAGCGCCTGAAACGTTCTCCCCTGGATGGGCATGGGGAACCCCCCCGCGATCCTAATAGAGGATAAAGCAGAAGATAATGGATGGATGATTGGATGGATCAGCACTTTGGTGGTATTGCAGACACTAACAGACGGTACATCAGCGCCCCCTATTGTCATTTGTGAAGATTTGGTGCAGCTGTGTTTCGTCATGTGACTTACCTATGCCTAAAAGCCCTTCCTACATTCCCTGTGTTTAGGGCTGGAACATTGTTTTGGGTTATGGTCATGTCCTGCCGTCCATGTCTGTGCTTCACCCGGAGTCTTCTGCATTAAAGACTACTCTTGAACCATCTACAGTTTTGGATTCTGTCCCTTCCAGCCGTGGTATCGACTGAGCGTGACATCGATGCATTTTGGCAGGTGATTTAAAGACCCCCCCTCCCCCAAGTTTGTTGAAGTCTATCAATTTTATGACAGTCCAAATGCAAATGTTACGTTGTTTGTAAGCCTAAAACCCCGAAGAGCTAGTTAAAGTGACAGGAAAACATAGCCACATAAAAACAAGTTACCGGTGATTAGTTGGACATCTGGCAGTTTAGGGCATGTCGGGCTCATGCTGGGACGTGTAATCTGTAATGTTGGAAAGAGCTGAGACCACGCAGCAACTCAGCGCACTGCGTCTAACGCTCATCTCCTGCATCTCGATCCTGCAACAAGGCACGGAGATTTAATGTTAACCATTTGAACCTGTCTTCATGTCCTTACCTATGTCACATTTTATGTACATCATTACTAAATCATGCAGACACACTAAAGCACACTTTGATATTAGTAATCACTGTATAATTCTGGTAGTAACCTAGGATGGAGTCTTTTACAAAAGTTTAAAGGCTCAACTCTCACGGTTCCGTACCATTCATCAGCTTGTTCATCATAGTACTCGGCTCTGGACGTCGTTCCATTCCCGGTATAACCACCGACTACATACAAGCGCTCATCCATCACCTGAGAACAGCAAAAAATCAGAAACAAGAAACAAAAGCCTGATGAGACCAATATCAGAGAAAAAAACATCAATATATAATAGCATGTAAAGGTGGCAGTGATGGCTTAGTGGTTTAGCATGTTCTCCTCAGCTGGGTGGAGTTTCCACATTCTCCCCGTGTCCACATGGGTTTCCTCCGGGTTCTCCGGGTTTCGCCCACAGTCCAAAACATGGATCAAGGTGGAATGAGTTCTCCAAATTGCCCCATATGGAGTGTGTGTGTGAGTGAGTGTGTGCCCAGTGATAGATTGGTGCCCTGTCCTGGGTGTATCTGCCCAGCGTCTGAAACGTTCTCCCCTGGATGGGCATAGGGAACACCCTCCCCCCCGCGACCCTAGTAGAAGATAAATGTATGGATGGATGGACAATAGCATGTAAACATTTGAGCATCTTTGTACAAATACAATGTTTTGTTAATTTTCTTAATATCAGAATACAATGTCATCATTTATATTCAAATATATATATGAGGGGGGTTCTCAGGGGGGGGGTTTCCCATGCCCATCCAGTGGAGAACGTTTTGGGTGTTGGGCAGATACACCCAGGAAATGACACCAATCTATCACTCACTCACACAAACACACTCTATATGGGGCAATTTGGAGAAATCAATTGACCTTGATCCATGCTTTTGGACTGTGGGAGCAAACCGGAGAACCAGGAGGAAACCCACGCAGACACGGAGTCATATATATATATATATATATATATATAAATGACTGAAATTGGGATTTATCTTGTACCTCAATTCCAAAGTTGCTTCGTGGTTGATACATGGGGGAGCGGGTGCTCCAAATGTTGGCATGAGGGTCATAAACTTCAACGCTCATCAGACGTTCACTTGCATCAAAGCCCCCGACCTGCAAATCAAAACAAATCAAATGTGGAAATAGAGAAGAGAGAACTTCAAAACACAAAGAAACCTGGTGATACTGTCAGCTGCGATTACACATTATATGGACAAAAGACACCGGCAAACTGACACAGGTTTGTAAAATCAAGCACACCTTTTTGACAAATGTTTGAATGGAGTCTATACATCGAGCGGTTTGGGCCGTATTAATCGCAGAAAAGTTGTAAGAAGAAAAATAATACCAGACTATATTTCCAATAGGAACTACTGAGAAAGCTTGAAATGCTGGGCCCATTAGAGGGGTTAAAATGCTGACAAAATGGCAGTACAATTTCGCCCTGATCGTCCAGAGCAGGGGTGCCCACACTTTTCTGGCCCGGGATCTACTTTTCCATTGGACAGGTCATCGAGATCTACCAGGGTTAATCTTTTGTTTAATTTACTATAGACTATTTATTTATTATAACTGTTACTAGATTAAAGTTGTTTCTGTGGGTTTTTCTTTCATTAACCAATGGGATACCAACTATTTTGTCCATGTGTGTAAAGTTCCCAATAGGTACCCAATGAATTTAAAGCATTCTGCAACCTATAACTTTTCACATACACCATTAAGGTCAGCCCTTGAAAACCCCCTGAGTACAGTTACCAGGTGTAAGATATTTGGACTCACCACATAGATTTGATTGTTAAGAGTGGCGACCCCCACGCCGCTTCTGGGCTCAAACATCGGGGCAATGAGGGTCCACTGGCCAATTTGGGGGTCGAAACACTCGGCTGAGTAGTGATTCTCGTTTCCGTTGAAGCCTCCGCAAATGTAAATCTGAAGACATTAGAAAACGTGGAATTTAGTTTGACATTCTGCCCAAGGTGGCTTAGTGGTTAGCATGTTCGCCTCTCAGCACTAGGGATTCCCGGTTCGAATCTCCATCTGGGTGGAGTTTCCATGTTCTCCCTGTGTTTGCATGGGTTTCCTCCGGGTTCTCCGGTTTCCTCTCACAGTCCAAAAACATGGATCAAGTCAATTGAATTCTCAAAATTGCCCCATATAGAGTGTGTGTGTGAGTGTGTGTGTGCCCAGTGATGGATTGGCACCCTGTCCTGGGTCTATCTGCCCAGCGTCTGAGACGTTCTCCCCTGGATGGGCATGGGGAACCCCACCGTGACCCTAATAGAAGATAAAGCGGGAGATAATGAGTGAAAGGAATGAATTCTGCCCAAGACTCACTGACAGGGAGCTTTGGGAATTTATTAATCAATGCCGTGCCCAGTATTACCTTGCCATGCAACGTGGTGGCACCTGCATCACTTCTCCGCTCATGCATGGGCGCCACATAGCTCCACTGGTTGGTCGAGGGCAAATATCGTTCGGCTGTGTTGAGCCGATCGATGCCATTGAAGCCTCCCATGGCGTACATGTATCCATCCAGCACAGCCATGCTAACATAGCTACGGCGCGAGTGCATGGGTGCCACTTCATGCCAGGTCTGAGCGACAGGATCAAACTTGCACATGCTGTTATAACTTTCTTCACCACTATACCCACCAACAATGTACAGGAAGCCATCAAGGAAGGCTGTCTTGTGATAGCCTCTGGGAGTTTCCTCTAGGTAATCGATCACCCTCCAGGTATCAGCCCTGGAGTCGTAAGCCTCGATGATGTTGCATGGGTTTCCATTAACCCAGCCTCCGATAGCTAGCAGGACATAGTGGGGCACCCGGGGGCGACTCGCTGGTTTGGGGAAGACCGTGTTACTTAGTCCGTACTCGTTGATATCATTGAGGATCTTCAGGGATTGTTCGATGATGGGACGACACTCCTTGTGCTTTCTGATGAGTCTGCTTTTTTTCACTATGTTTTGCAAGAACTCGGTACTCGTGAGACCCAGTCGTACCTGAACACACAACAGACCAGCCACATGACCCTGACCCACATACTCATCGCAATCACATAAAAAAGTTTTTATTTATTCAGACACTATTGCCTAAAATTATCCCACAGTGCTGATCATTTATACTTAGGGACCTAAAACTTACTTAAGGAGTCTAAAAACTCACAGTAAGGGCTTATAAAAGTAAAAGTGTCCACATGCTATAGACTTCAGAGGGTTAAGGGTTAATTTTATACGCTTCCACTAGTTCTTGGCTGTTGCTCTCAATGTATATACTCCAAGAGAACAAAAGTATTCTGGCCCACTCAGGTGGAACACTGCCATTTGCAAAACGTGGGTCAATGGATTAGGGACTTACATCAGCCACAAGTGACTTTGGAACATGTGACCCATATGGGTTCTACAGTCATGGCTATTTTTAAGAATGATACAAATATTAATTTTTACAAAGTCTACTGCTTCAGTTTTTATAATGGCAATTTGCATATACTCCAGAATGTTATAAAGAATGATCAGCTTAACAGCAATTAATTGCAAAGTCAATATTTACCTAGAAAATGAATTTTATCCCCCAAAACACATTTCAACTTCATTGCAGCCCTGCCTTAAAAGGACCAGCTAACATCATTTCAGTGATTGCTCCATTAACACAGGTGTTGGTGTTGATGAAGAGAGGGCTGGAGATCAATCTGTCATGATTAAGTAAGAATGACACTGGGCACTTTAAAAGGAGGCTGGTGCTTGGCATCATTGTTTCTCTTCTGTTAACCATGGTTATCTCTAAAGAAACACGTGCAGTCATCATTGCACTGCAAAAAAATGGCCTATGGAAGAGTATCGCAGCTAGAAAGATTGCACCTCAGTCAACAATCTATCGCATCATCAAGAACTTTAAGGAGAGAGGTTCTATTGTTGCCAAAAAGGCTCCAGGGCACCCAAGAAAGACCAGCAAGTGCCAAGACCATCTCTTAAAAGTTTTTCAGCTGTGGGATCGGGCTATCAGCAGTACAGAGCTTGCTCAGGAATGGCAGCAGGCAGGTGTGAGTGCATCTGCACGCACTGGGAGGCGGAGACTCTTGGAGCAAGGCCTGGTCTCAAGGAGGGCAGCAAAGAAGCCACTTCTCTCCAGAAAAAATATCAGGGACAGACTGATATTCTGCAAAAGGTACAGGGAGTGGAATGCTGATGACTGGGGTAAAGTCATTTTCTCTGATGAATCCCCTTTCCGATTGTTTGGGACATCTGGAAAACAGCTTATTCGGAGAAGACGAGGTGAGCACTACCACCAGTCTTGTCTCATGCCAACTGTAAAGCATCCTGAAACCATTCATGTGTGGGGTTGCTTCTCAGCCAAGGGAATCGGCTCTCTCACAGTCTTGCCTAAAAACACAGCCATGAATAAAGAATGGTACCAGAATGTCCTCCGAGAGCAACTTTTCCCAACCAACCAAGAGCAGTTTGGTGATCAACAATGCCTTTTCCAGCATGAAAGAAGAAGAAGGGTCAACACTGCAAATATTGACTTGCTGCATTAACTCATTCTAACTGTCAATAAAAGCTTTTGTTACTCATAATATGATTGCAATTATATTTCTGTATGCGATAAATACATCTGACAAACACACATAAAAACCAGAGGACAGCAGATCATGTGAAAATAATATTTGTGTCATTCTCAAAACTTTTGGCCATGACTGTACAAACATTGCAGGTACAGTACATAGTACTGCCATATTTTCTACCAGATATGTTTTGGGGCATGTGGGCCGAATGTATGTTTGTATATGAGGGTCATGCAGGCAGATGTTGGGCTAGTGGTGAGGCGGTCCACATCCATATGCTAATTGCGCCGCCATTGTTAAAGCATATCATTGTTTTGTAATGCCAGCAGCTATGTTAGTGAAAACTCTACTTACATAAAAATGGACAGACTTTTAGACAGACCTGAAAATGAAATCGTAAACTCTCAAGATTTTGATCTGAGGGTTAGGATGGGGTTAGGTTTAAGGTAAAGCTTCTGCTCTGAACTCACCAAATTACATTCAGTCCCTAATAAGTCGTATGAAATAAGCCTCCTGCCAGCTCACCTTTGGCAGCAGAGTGATGATGTGGTGTGAGCGCTGTTTCAGGTCATGCTCGAGCCAGTTCATCATTGCTTTAAACACTGTTTCCTCTTCCCTCACATTCAACCGGTCCTGCTCCATAATGCTGCTGAGTTCTTGCAGGCTCATCTCCAAGAACTCCAGAGTTGGAGGACAGCTGATCTCCTCAAAGTGCTGTAGGATAAAGTTGAAGGCCCAATCACGTAGCTCAAGGCAGGAGTACATATCAGCGTATCTCCAAATGCTGATGCAGTTGAGTAGACAGAGTTCAAGTTTCAGGAAGTCACAGCAGAGACGAATGAGGCCCAGGACGCCGAGGTAGTCAGCCGCGGCCAGCAGAAGCTCCACGTTTATGACTGTGATCTCTGTATGGCCTGTGTAAGCATACTGAATTATCAGCTCCATCATGTCTGCTGACACCTCAGGGACACAGTACACCCTCATCTCCGGGCTGTACCAGTCACCCCCAAAGAGAGATCTGCAGTTAAAGGAAAAAGTCATGATGAGACAGATATAATAAATTTATACAGAGTAAAGCAGCAGTTTTTGTCAGAGGTGGAATATTAGATGGGCGGCACAGTGGCTTAGTGGTTGGCATGTTCGCCTCTCAATGCTAGGGATTCCTGATTTGAATTCCAATCTGGATGGAGTTTCCATGTTGTCCACGTGGGTTCCCTCCACGTCCTCCTTTATTACAAATGACGGTTAAAAATTAAAATGGTGTTCTGGTATTTTTCTGATTCCATCATATAATTAAAAATTGTAGAGGTACAAAAACTTTTTGTAACACTAGGCTTTCTGCAAAAAAAAAAACTTAGTGCAGGAGTGTGGTGAGAACCTTCAATGAATCGAGTATTTATAATAAAAATGTCAAGCTAAAATATATAGCCAGATATAATTCTTGCTGTTGATATCTAACATCTGACATAACCACCAGGTAAGGAGTGAGCTTAATGCCACCCATACATTGCCAGGGAAACATTTAAAAAACACAATCCATCCATTATCTTCTGCTTTATCCTCTACTAGGGTGGCGGGGGGGGGTTCCCCATGCCCATCCAGAGGATAACGTTTCGGGCGCTGGGCAGATCCAGGACAGGATGCCAATCTATCACTGGGCACACTCACTCACTCACACAGACACACTCTATATGGGGCAATTTGGAGAATCCACTTGCCCTTGCTCCATGTTTTTGGACTGTGGGAGGAAACCCACGTGGACACTAGAAGGACATGGAAACTCCACCCAGAACTCCACCCAAATCCCCAGCACTGAAAGGAGAACATACCAACCACTAAGCCACATAGTCCAGCAATTAAATTATGTGTTTTTTAGTGTATAATTGATTTTAAGGTATAATTCACGCTTTCCGATTTATAACCAGGGACATTTTTTTGCACATGTGGCTCACTCCACTAGGGGGCACTGTTACCTATCTTCACTTAATGTTAACTGTTTACATACTTACCCTCTCTACTGGACACTTTATTTTTTGTTTTAATAATACATTTTTGACACTTTATAACTGTAAATGTAATTTTTTTTTACATTAATTCCCTTTATTATAATACTGTTTATTTTATTGGTATTGATACTGCTACTGGCTGCTAAATTTCCTTAGGGATAGATAAAGTGTTCTACCTACCAAGTGTTTACTGCATACTGTCTGTTGCACTGTTCCCTCCCCATTTACTTCAATGTTTATCGTACTGTATATGGTTCTCTATTTATTGTGATCCTTATTGGTTGTGTAGTGGCTGTTATGTGTAGCCCCTTGTTCCTGGAGAACTTTATATTGTTGGAATGACAAATAAAACACTTGAATAAATTTGAAAACGTAACCACATACATTTTATAAGATTGTTTTTATAACGTTTAGACAAAGGGGTTAGGAAGTTTGTCCTTGAGCTGTGATTCATTGGCATAACAACAACAGTGCAGGAGAGTGGGGGGAACTGTGCGCAAAGAAAATCCTAGCTCGAGTCACATGAGCTTCTCAGACCCTGAGACTTGCTGAATGTGTTTTTTATTGTATAATTCTTTTAAAGGTATAATTCACTCTTTAGGGGCGGCACGGTGGCTTAGTGGTTAGCACATTCGCCTCTCAGCACTAGGGATTCCCGGTTCGAATTCCCATCTGGGTGGAGTTTCCATGTTCTCCCCGTGTCTGCGTGGGTTTCCTCCGGGTTCTCCGGTTTCCTCCCACAGTCCAAAAACATGGATCAAGTTAATTGAACTCTCAAAAAATTGCCCCATTTAGAGTGTGTCTGTGTGAGTGAGTGTGTGCCCAGCGATGGATTGGCGCCCTGTCCTGGGTCTATCTGCCCAGCGCCCGAGACGTTCTCCCCTGGATGGGCATGGGAAACCCCACCGCGACCCTAATAGAGGATAAGCGGGAGATAATGAATGAATGAATTCACTCTTTAGGATTTATAACCAGGGACATTTTTTAAAATTCCACTAGGGGGCACTGCTACCTATCTTCACTTAATGTTAACTGTTTACATATTTACTAAATGTCTACTGTTTACAAACTTACTCTGTAAGTGCTCCGTACTGGACACTTTATTTTTTGTTTTGATATTACACTTTTGACACGTTATAACTGAAAATGTAAATATTTAGTGAGTGCGGGGATCTGTGCGCGAAGAAAATCCTAGCTTGAGTCACATGAGCGTCTCAGATCCTGAGACTTTTCTCTTATTAAGTGTTAATTTTTATTCCTGAATAATTAAAGTATACTTTAGTTAGCAGTTTGGTGAGCAATTAGCTTCTTTTTAGTGAATCTAAATGAACCGAATCGTTGAATCACATTGGGCAGGGTGTGGTCTGTTTCACTGAATCATTTGAAGGGGTGAATTGTTTGACTTCGTGCTTTAGGTGCTTTAGTTTAATCACTTAGTCTCTGGCAAAAAAGGGCTGCTTTTAAAAGGCAGTGTAATGAACCCCTTCTTCACCTGAAATACTGACTGCACCCACACATGATAAGTTTGTGAGCTCTGAAATTGCTGTCGTCCACTCTGATAATGACATCACAGAGCTTGTCCTGCTCTCTCAGCTCGTTATATATGGTTCTCTCCATACTATCTCCCAAAAAATGTACACTCCTATCTTATACCATGAGTTAATAGCCTGCGGGGGTTCTAGAACACTGATGAAATGCAGTAGTCTTGACAACTTAATGACATCAGTTTGGTGAAACCCCCCAACACTCACTTCAATTTTCATGTGGTGTGTGTCCTCTTTATTGTCAGGGCACATTTAGGAACCGTATGTGTGTACACATGTTTCTTATTTTAAGATTAATTAACTTGTGCTATTTATTTGTTTGTGTATTTAGTTTTTATGTTCCCCTTCTTCCATGCAAGTCATTACTTTAATGTCTGGCTACCTCTCTGTTTTTGGTGTTTACATTTACATTACATTTGGTCATTCAATCACATCCCTGCAGCAATGAGGGTTAAGGGCCTTGCTCAAGGACCCACATTGGTAACTTCAGTGGACCTGGGATTCAAAGCCCCAACCTTCAGATTGACAGCCCAATGCCCTGACCACTGAGCTACCGCACCTACCTTGAAATGAAACCATTTTTTGCCGCTACCTGTTGTGCCTGGCTCCACGGGCATTTTTAGGGTTTAGAAACATCAGGGGCTTTAGCCCAGATCCCTTATTGCCCCTCAGTCCTCTTTAAAAAGTGCCTTTCATGAGTGTATTTATCCATTTTCAAACTGTTGTTACATTCATTTACAATACACACACCATACACACACAATACACACACATGCAATACACACACACATACACAATCCAATATACACACACATACACACCATACACACACAATACACACCATACACACATACACACACAATACACACACATACACACACACCATACACACACAATACACACACATGCAATACACACACACATACACAATACACACACATCCAATATACACACACATACACACACCATACACACACAATACACACACAATACACACACACCATGCACACACATACACACAAACACATGTGCAATATACACAATACACACACACAATACACACACCATACACACAATACACACACAATACACACACGTATACACACAATACACACACATGCAAATAATAATAATTAAAGGAATGAAATAATTATTTGTAAAGATTTAAAAAGTTTTCTTATGTAATGTTGAGTTTTGGAAGGAGCCAATGAAACTGAAATGTAAAGAACGAAAGTGTAGATCAAAATACATCTTTAATTAACCTGACCTCGACATGATTTGAACACGCAACCTTCTGATCTGGAGTCAGACGCTCTACCATTGCGCCACGAGGTCACGGATCTGAACCAATAAAACTGATCATCACAATCTTGATTATGATTTAAAATGAAATAAGTCAATAACTTTTGTAGAGAATATGAATGATGAAGATGATGATGATGGTGATGATGATGATGATGATGATGATGATGATGATGATGATGATGATGATGATGCACTTTTCCAGAACAGAAATTACTCAGATTGTGATGATAAGTTGTACTGGTCTTGTTCATTGACTGGCGCAATGGTAGCGCGTCTGACTCCAGATCAGAAGATTGCGTGTTCAAATCACGTCGAGGTCACTGATTTGCACATGAGTTTTGTATTTTGTGCCCTTTCTTTTTATTCGCACAAAGGGATTAGTTATAGAACAGCTGCTCAGAGGCTTTGTGGCGCATTGGTAGCGCGTCTGACTCCAAATCAGAAGGTTGCATGTTCAAATCACGTCGAGGTCAGAGACATTTGAAATCTCTTTTGATCTACACTTTTATTCTTTAGAGTCCAAACCATTTAATAATTCTATTGTTGTGATAACATGTACTGTATTACATATAACCTGATTATACACTGTTTCTATAACACTAAGAAACTGCGCAATTAATTTACCTGATTTAAATGTCAGCAAAAGACATCATTCTTTATTGACTTATTTCAATTAAAATCCTAATCAGAACAGAAATTACTCAGATTTTGATGATAAGTTTTATTAGTTTTGCTCATTGACTTCGTGGCGCAATGGTAGCGCGTCTGACTCCAGATCAGAAGGTTGCGTGTTCAAATCACGTCGAGGTCAGAGACTTTCGTCATCTACACTTTCATTCTTTAGATTCGAGTTCTATTGGCTCCTACCAAAACTCGGCATTAGATCAGAAAACTTTTATAACAATGAATGTAATACAAATAATTATAATAATAGTATAATGTTATAATAGTTTTGAGGTTTTAAAATAAAATGATAAAAAATGTTTGAAGATGTTTTATTAAATTCATTTTCTTTTTATTCACACAAAGCGATTAATTATAGATTTGATGAAGTTGATCCTCCTGTGAAT
>JAFMOD010001284.1:578990-604371 GCA_019802435.1 Corydoras maculifer | reverse complement strand
TCAGGTGATCAACCAGATGTGTTAAACATGGCATTGTGTTTATATTTAGCAGACGTTTTTATCCAAAGCGATTTTAAATGAAAAAACAAAAGAAGTGAGCGAGCCAGCCAGGAGTCGAACCTAGAATCTTCTGATCCGTAGTCAGACGCGTTATCCATTGCGCCACTGGCCC
Source organism: Corydoras maculifer (assembly GCA_019802435.1). NCBI lineage: Eukaryota > Metazoa > Chordata > Actinopteri > Siluriformes > Callichthyidae > Corydoras > Corydoras maculifer. The sequence continues at coordinate 604,199 of JAFMOD010001284.1, read as the reverse complement.
ACGAGTGAGTGCATGAGAGGACTCAGTTACATCTGTCTGCATTTCCTCATTCTGTTATATTTAATCATGTCAATATTCATTATATTTTATCCTATACAGAACAAACTGTACATAACGAGGTTGTTTACACCATTTGCATGCGCCTTTAAAATTACGGTCACGAGGCTCAAATCTTTGCGTGACACTGGTCGAGGCTGAGGCTGCATCTTTAACAGCGACTAAGCATTTTAGTCAACTATTTCACCCACTGTTTAATATATAAATGCACGCGGCACAAAACGTATAACTTTATTTCAAAATATAAATCATATTTAAATGTCTTCATGTTAATATGTAGCCCACGTGGTTGTAGTTTTATAATACACTCCCTTCAGTTTTACAAACCGTTTTTTTGGGATACGTCACCCAAATCCTACGTGCTGATTGGCCAGTGTACATACACATTATTACCTTTTTAGACCATTTATACAACAGTAATTGCTGCTGCTAGTAATCAGTAATAACAATATGCAATATGCATATTTTTCATTGTCCAATGCGGATGTAAAGGGTTTTCACATAGCCATTAGCTTGGTATGGTTTCCTATGTACGTGCGCGTCCCCGACAAACGTGACCGTAATAAAGTAGTTTGATTGGCTCGCGACACTTACGTGCGCGCGTCCGTGCCGTGTCACCTTGCTGGTCGTGGATTTGGTGCTTGATTCGTGTCAGTGAGACGCTGACCAAAAAATTTTTGATAAAATAATAATAATAAGCAACTCAGCAGCCATGACCGCCGCGTCGCAGACGGCCAAACCGAAAAGCTCACCAAAGTCCATCAAGTTTCTGTTCGGAGGCCTGGCTGGGTATGTATTACATATTTTATTAACTGTTGGGAAATCAGGGGGTCACTCGCTCTCTGCTCACCGTGTTGCCAGATTCATTGTACTGATTATATAAACAGCCCTGATTTGGGTTTAAGCATACTGTGTGTGCTTTTGGTAATAATCTAATAAAGTAATACTTTTAAAATCATTTTAGGATATTAGGCATTCTTTATGTCAGTGTTGCCAAAGAGTACAGGGTTAAAATGTACAGGAACAACATGCAATCTGCATGAAGATGTTCATATACATATCATTACATGCAACAGCACTACATTATACGAATCGTTAAACTATAGGTAGTGTTTTAGATGCTTACAAACGCTTCTCGTCTTACATAAGATGCAGGATAACTTCACACACATGGAAAACAAAGCAGATTAGTAACAATGAAACAGACCATTACATTAGGTCATTTTGCAGATTCTTTTATGCAAAGCCACTTACAAATATCCCACCATCATGGCTGGGGTCAGAACACATTTACACCCCTGGAGCGATGAGGGTTAAGGGCCTTGCTCAAGGACCCACATTGGTAACTTCAATGAACATTGGATCTGATCCCTTAACCTTCAGATTGATAGCTCAACGCCCTAATCACTGAGCTACCAGCTATAAATTTTGAACAAAACGGGGAGAAAAGATTTTTAAACAAGTATTTCTAAAGTTTAAGTATTTTCATATTTTAATAAATTTTAATGTTTATTTTCAGGTTGCATGAGAACATGTCAACCAGCAATGTTTTTAGGCTGGGAAATAATTGTATACAAAATGCTAACATTAAAAAGATATGATATTATTATATACTTAATTTATCTTTTTCATGTATCCCACTTCTATTGATGTATCTCATTTCTATTGATGTATCTCACTTCTATTGATGTATCTCACTTCTATTGATGTATCTCACTTCTATTGATGTATCTCACTTCTAATGATGTATCTCACTTCTAATGATGTATCTCACTTCTAATGATGTATCTCACTTCTATTGATATCCTTTGTTTTTTTTCCAATGACTGCCATCTTATTCTACTGGTAATGATAAACCTTTACCACTATTAAGTAACGGTCCATTTCTGTTATATATTTACTTATCATATACTTGTAAAATTGTGTGCATGTACTGCGCTGTTTGCCATTGATGCAGTACTACTGCATTGTGTTAATTTTGAATTCGGTTCAGCCTATTGGTTTTGGAACAGTACCTGTACTGTATGTGCTGCTAAGTTTGCTGGTGAAAGCTGAGCTCGGTTGTGTTAGATTTTCTTTAAACTTGTCTTCCTTGTCTTTGTGGATTTTACATTGTGCACTGTCAGCCTAAAATATAGAATATCTATATTCTTTTGTACACATGGTAAATCAATGTAGACTACCTTAGCATCCAGATTATGAAGTTAACTAATTTCAATGAGTCAAATTCAGCAGTTTGTACAGTTGGTTTTTAGAACACTGTGTTAAACCTCTGTTACACACACACACATGCAAACCACACACCCAGAATGCATTACAGACCAAACTGATCCTTTAGGGAAAGGTCACCAATGCAGGCAATGTTCTGGAGGATTCCAAATGTCCACAACAAACCTGCTTATGAACTGACAAGGAGCTACACTTTGATCTGGAATATGGGTTCAAAACTGTTTATCACTGTTTTAAATGGTGCAGTGGAATACTCCTGCTGCAATACTTATTTAAATTTGTTTGCTATATTATATAATACATTTTGCATCATCTAAATAGTCTTGTAAGTTTAGGTTTAAACTTATTAACTTATTTTGGACTGTAACAAGCTATTAAATCATAACCTAAAATAATTAGGATTTTTTTTTTTAATTCAGCCACTCTTAAAATAGTTGTTCTATTTAGATGTTATTTTTACTGACACTTCAATTAATAATAAAAAAAAACAACACAATCTATTGCAGAATATTAAATTGCCTGTGAAGGCTGCAAGAAAAAATTATTATTTATTTTTGAGTAGTCTGCCAATTATTTTTTTGATTACACTGGACAGTTTTTTTGTGCTTCCTTGAAAACTTTTAAGGATTTAGATAGACCCTTTCAAGCCGAACACCAATATACTTTTTATATGTATCACCAATTATATCACCAAAATATAATTTAATTGTACTGATTGTAAAAATTATGTTGCTTTTGTAATGCTTTTCCATTGTGATAAGGAGTAAAAGCTCTCACTTTGTTCATGACTTACTGCTCCAAGATTATCAGTGTGAATGAGGGCAAGTAATTTTCAAAGTCATATTGCACTTCATTGCTTTGTTAGCGTAAATGAGATTATCAACTAGTTTATTGTAGTTTGATGCTCAATAGTTGCCAAGTGATTTTTAGCAACAGCTCTTAATGACCTCCAAGTCATTTTATCATCAGTTCATCCAACTTATTCATGATGTGTTGGAACATCTTTTAGACAAGACCATTCTTAATTAATTACATTCCATTAATTGTTGTTAGTCTTGGGAACATGTGTCTTAAAATAATGAAAATTCTTCCTGCTTGTTTATTGCATTCATAAAATGTTTTGTGTTTAAAAGTTAAAGCAGAAATATTTTAAATCCACAAGTGCTTTGTGTGCCACAATTTTCTGCCCTTGTCAACTGCTAACCAATTGGCCAATTTTTAAGTGTAATGTAAGTCTTAATTTGGATTTAATGAATTATCATTTTATTTAAAAAAAAAATATATATATATAGTAAAATCTGTTGAGCAGTGATATTTTTGTTTGTTTGTTTCAATACCATAAAATGCTAAAAATGTCAATCAATATTCCTCAAAGTCCAAAAGGACATTCTCAAATCATAATAAAAAAAATATCAGTTTTCTGTTATTATATGGTAAAAGAAATCAGAACAGAAGCTAAAATTATAAAAATTTTGTCCTTAAAATTACTCAAACTATTTCAAATTAATGTCTGTGTGAGTGAGTGTGTGCCCAGTGATAGATTGGCACCCAGTCCTGGGTGTGTCTGCCCAGCGCCTGAAACGTTCTCCCCTGGATGGACATGGGGAACCCCCTGCGACCCTAGTAGAGGATAAAGCGGAAGATAATGGATGGATGGATAATTTATGTTACGAATTAATTAACAACATATACAGTGGGGAAAAAGTCAGTCGCCCTGTACCAAACAGTTTTACTTTGGTTTCATATGACCATAAGATATTCTCCCAGTACTCTTCCAGAACATACAAATGCTCTCTAGCAAACTTCAAACGTGCCCTGATATGTACTGGCTTAAGCAGGGGGACACGTCTGGCACTGCAAGATCTGAGTAGTGTGTTACTGACTGTAGCCTTTATAATGTCGGTCCCAGCTTTCTGCAGGTCACTCACTAGGTCTCCCGTCTGATTCTGGGCTGAGATCTTGTGTGGAGCCCCTAATCAAGGGAGATTAGCAGTGGTCTTGTAGGTCTTTCATTTTGTGGTTATTGCTCCCACAGTAGATTTCTTCACACCAAGCTGCTTGGTGTTGGTGGCACGGTGGCTTAGTGGTTAGCACGACTGCCTCGCAGCGCTAGGGATTCTCAAATCCCAATCTGGGTGGAGTTTCCATGTTTTACCCATGTCCACGTGGGTTTCCTCCAGGTTTCCTGGTTTCCTCCCACAGTCCAAAAACATGGATCAAGGTCAATTGAATTCTCTAAATTGCCCTATATAGAGTGTGTTTGTGTAAGTGAGTGTGTGCCCAGCGATAGTTTGGTGCCCTGTTCTGGGTGTATCTGCCAAACGCCCGAAACGTTCTCCCCATGATGGGCATGGGGAAGCCCACTGTGTCCCTAGTACAATATAAAACAGAAGATAATGGATGGATGGACTATCATACAGCCAAATGGTTAATTTTTCAGCCTTAACAACACAAAACATAAACAGCCCTTCCTGATTTTTTTATTGCAGGATGGCAGCGACTGTGTTTGTTCAGCCTCTGGACTTGGTGAAAAACAGAATGCAGCTGAGTGGTCAAGGTTCAAAAGCCCGTGAGTATAAGACAAGCTTTCATGCTGTGGCTAGCATCCTGCGCAAAGAGGGAGTCCGGGGCATCTATACAGGGTGAGTGGGGCTTTTATGGTTGATTGTTTAAGCCTCAGACACATAGTAATGTCTAGTTTTAAAACATACAGTGATGTTTAGAAAGTCATTTGTTTTTTAAACAAGTTTACCTGAGTCAAAGTCACAATGGGGTGCTCAATTCTATTTTGTTAATCATTTGGCAAAAAGCAGTGAAACACCCTGAACCATTTATCACAGGGCAGACACACAAACGCATTTCCACACATTTAACCTTGGGGTGATTTTATTTAATTTTTTCTTCCTAATTCATCTGCTAATATGTACATTATTGGAGGAAATTAGAGTTACCAGAAAAGAGCTTACAGAGACATTGGTTGAATTATACCGACAACTTTCTTGTTGTAAGGAAAAAGTTATCCACTGTGCAGCTACTTGGAAAAACCACATGCATATATTTCTCAGTCAGCAGGAGAACAACAGGCCAAATTTCTCTAGGTCCAGAAGGGGAAACTGTGCAAAGATATATTGGTCGTGTATGTCGTTTTTATTAATTTGGTCATAGAAAACTGTTCCTGTTTCTTGTCTTTGTCTGAATTTTTCAGTTGGTACTCACTGAACCAATAGAAGTATCAGATATACCAGATGAACATACATAAATGTACTGTTTACCTTGCATTCTTTTTTTTTTACTTTCCCTGTAGACTTTCAGCTGGTCTCCTGAGGCAGGCCACCTACACCACAACACGTTTAGGGATCTACACTATTTTGTTTGAGAAGCTGACCAAAGCAGATGGAACCCCGCCAAATTTCTTTATGAAGGCACTGATCGGCATGACAGCAGGAGCTACTGGTGCTTTTGTTGGCACACCTGCAGAGGTGGCACTCATTCGCATGACTGCAGATGGACGGTGAGAACAGAAGTAAAGGTGTATGTTTGTATAATTTTTGTCTATACCAAAATAATAATTACTTATTAACCTTAGTATTATTTGATGGTATTATTTGACTCCTACAATGTTTGTTTCAGTATAATACTCATTTCTTATTTGTAATTTTTTTTTTTTTTTTTTTTTTGCTTTGGATAAAAGCGTCTGCTAAATGACTAAATGTAAATAATAGTAATCAGCGGAATGGTGTTTTTATTGCTAAATAATCATTTAATTTACAAATTTTCATATTTTAGCATAAGATTTGTTATGCTCACATCAATTATTTAAAAAACATGTTAATTGTTTAATTTGCATAGACTTGGTTATTAATTTCATTCATTCATTCATTATCTTCCACTTTATCGTATAGACGTCAACATTCTGCAAAAAACTTCTCTAGAATTCTAAAAGCTATATTAGCCCTTCTTCAGTTAATTAAGTGAAATAATATTAAAAGTGGGCGGCGCAGTGGCTTAGTGGTTAGCACGTGCTCCTCTCCTGGTTCGCATTCCAATCTGGGTGGAGTTTCCATGTTCTCCCCGTGTCCGCATGGGTTTCCTCCAGGTTGTCCGGTTTAGTTTAGTTTTTGTAAATAGTAAAACTATTGGACTTTATTTGCATTGAAGATATTAACAGGTTAGCCAAGATCGACAGCAGATTAGCAGCATAATGTTGCAGTAGTATTTAAGAAATGGTTCATCTTTACTATCAGAAAACTGCATTTGCATTGCAATTTGCATTGCATTGCAATTTGCATTGCAATTTGCATTGCAATACATTTCTAACATTCATTCTTTCATTTATTATCTCCCGCTTTATCCTCTATTAGGGTCGCGGTGGGGTTCCCCATGCCCATCCAGGGGAGAACGTTTCAGGTGCTGGGCAGATACACCCGGGACAGGGCGCTATATATATATATCGCTGGGCACATGCTCACTCACACAGACACGCACACAAACACACTCTATATGGGGCAATTTGGAGAACTCAATTGACTAGATGCGTTTTTGGACTGTGGGAGGAAACCGGAGAACCCGGAGGAAACCTACGCAGACACGGGGAGAAGATGGAAACTCCACCCAGATGGGGATTCGAACCGGGAATCCCTAGTGCTGAGAGGCGAACGTGCAAACCACTAAGCCACCTTGTTATTAATTTAATAACAAAAATTAATTATGACTATAATAAAAATGTTTATTCCTTAATTCTCGTTTGCAGTCTTCCCATCGATCAGAGGAGGGGTTACAAAAACGTCTTTAATGCTCTCATCCGCATAACAAGAGAGGAGGGGCTCACAACTCTCTGGAGGGTAGGTGTAAATGTAGTAGAATGTGTGACTTATGGAATTATAGCAAAAATCTTCAACAGAAAACAATTACATTCATAATGCGGGTTTATGCAATTAAAACATGACCACATTTTTATTTATAACGTACATTATTTGATCTGCTAATTTATATTAGAAATTGGATTTGAAACTCATTCCAAATTGTCTTTAAGATATTGTAGCTCCACAACTTCAGGTGCTGCATTGTTTTACATTGCAAAACCACATGTGTCAAAAAAAGCACTTATGCTACTGTAAACATTGCAGGTAAAGAAGAGTTAAAAGTTGAAAAGAGTCTAAAATAATTCTTCTTTTTTTTTTTTTTTTTTTTTTTTTTAAATAGAATGATGTCATAGAATGATGACAAAACACACCCTTTAGTTCTAAAATGATCATGTGGAGGATGATCTCTTTGGCTCCCAGCCAAAGAAGGAGTTCTGTGTTAATTATTATATTTTAATTTATATTATATTTAAATCTATTAGTATAGTCATGTGTTGTGTGTGTATGTGTATATATATATATATATATATATATTTTTTTTTTTTTTTTCTTTTCTTTTTTTGAGGATGGCGCATACATATGTAAATATTGTTTATTTCATTTATATTCTATGTAGAGTTATATCCTGATGCCTCACCTCAAGAATTTCTATGTGCACATTTAACAACATGAAGCATAAATGACAAATAAACTTGAAACTTGAAACTAATTGTCAAGTGATTGTAAAGTTGTGGTTACATTACTTCTATGTAAACCAGGTAGGAAAATTGTGTAGCGCAAAAGCTTAGATGTACTGTATTGACATTACAGACATACAGGATGAGCTGAATGCACTTTTCTTTTTTTAGTCCGCTTTTTGAGATAAACCACTTGTTGTTGTATTCTTTATATAAAGCACACATGTCATGTAACTGGTGATTTCTGCTGCTGCCTATTTGCATTTGAATTTATTTTTTGCAGTACTTTGCTGTGGTTTTGTTGCATGGTGTTTGTGCCACGTTCATGAATGACTAACACTATTCACACATTTTACATTTGTTTAGTATATTGTTTGTTCATTCAGATTATATTTCATGTTTTTGTGTCGACAGGGTTGTATACCTACTATGGCGCGAGCAGTTGTAGTAAATGCAGCTCAGCTGGCGTCTTATTCTCAATCTAAACAGGCTCTATTAGACTCCGGTAAGAAGCTACACCTGCATATTTATGTCTGTATTAATATATTTTTTTTTTATTCAAAGCATGTCTTTATATTAGTTAAATGATTAACAACACATCAGTTTGCATTATATAATTTTGTATTTAACATAAATGAAGCCAATATAGAAAAAAATAAGGTCAATTCTCTTGAGATCCTGCCACAGTATTTTCTGCTCATTAACTGAACCATTGCAACACCTTAATACTTTGTTATATTTTCTTGAAAGTTAATGCTGTGCTTGAAATTTTACTGTTGCTTGTCCTAGTTTAGGACAAGCTTTAGCTGCTGGAGTGATTGCATCATATTTAATCTTAATGTTAAAGTTAATATCTGAATTAATATCTGGAAGGTACACAGATCCTGTTACTGCAAACCCCCCAATCATCTCCCCTTCACCAATATTCATGTTAAAATTGTGTTTTCTCTGATATACAGTATTTTCTTTTAACCATAATGCAGCACTGTGCATTATGACTAAACATCTCCACTTTAATTTAGAAAAAAATAGACAAACAAGAAGTCATTTTTGTGATTTGTCGTTTGTTCAAGTGCAACTACGAAAACATAAAATATTTTTTTCTGGTAATCCTTACAATCCATATTGTTAAAGTCCGTATTGGACTTGAACTTTTAACATGCTAACTAAAGCATGTAGACTGAGATGTGTATAAAATGTTTTAAATTGGTTCTGTAACACCAGATTGCTGTTATCCTTTTCTCTTGGCACACACATCAATGCACCCGTCAAGCAAAATGCCAAAATGTCTGCTTTAATGGAGTCGGACAAACCTAATGATTAATTAATCAAAAGTAAATGATTAGCAAAACCTGACTGTTATGTTTTTGTCAATTCTTATTGATACAGTAAGTGTAAAAGTAAAAACTTACTTTTTAAATTTTGGCTTTATTTTTGTTAAAATTCTCCATTGCGTAATATAATTAATTTTGATGTTTATCCAAGGTGGTATTTACCTAAATTTAAGATGTTATTTTCTATTATTTCCTAAAAAGTTTTAAAGAATGTTATAATCATCTTTGTGTATGCTGAAGAGCTATATGGCACACAAACAACAACCTGACTACCCACATTCTTTTAAAAATGAGAATTACAATGGTTGCAAAAGCCCTCATTTAGGAAAGGGAGAGGTTTCATATTTTATGCAAAGTTAAAGTTAATCAAAAAAAGAGCAGGTTATACAAACCCAGTGTTGATGTGCAAATACGTAATGAAGATTGGGATGTGGTATTTTTATTTATATATATATATATATATATATATATATATATATATATATATATATATATATATATATATATAGAAATAGGATCATAAAAACAGTATTTATAAACAGTTTATTACTTTTAACTCTGTAGCTTTTATATGACAGGATAATCCAGGAAATCACAAAATGCTGTAATGTGTTAAAATTAAGAGATGTACCACTTTGATTTATGTTAAGGGTCAACACGCTTTGAGCCATTTTACAGTTGGCATGCATTGTGGATAATTCATTAAAAATTAATACCGTATAATTTTTGAAGATTTTGTTAACCAAATATTTTCTATTTAAATGGTACAGCAAGTTTTAAGTTGATGTGTGATGTTACTTTCTTTAACAGAAAAATGAATAATAAAAAAATATATAAGATGTGCCGTAAAGAGTCCTTGCTGTCCACACAATGCCATAGTGCAAGAATGAAACCTGCTAAAGTACCTATGAAGCTATAATGGGCCATGTACTGCCCACTGGTCACCCATGTTTTATTTATTATATTCTGTCATTGTAGTATAAGGGTAATTAAAACATTTTTGTTAATGCCTGTTACTTGATTTGCATGATAAAGATGATAACTTGAAGGATTGTGTATGCTGTTACAGGCTATTTCTCTGATGATATCCTGTGTCATTTCTGTGCCAGTATGATTAGTGGGTTGGTTACCACGGCGGCCTCTATGCCTGTTGATATTGCAAAAACCAGGTAATGCTCTGCACACTCCAGTGGTTCAATTCACATACGGGAGCTAATCTGCATTCAACCAGTACCTGCCTGCAATCTAAACATTAGTTTTAAAACAATTTAAACAACTAGTTAAACATGCCGATCCCACACATTTACTTTTAAAGAATTGAGTTTGTTTTTAGCTGTATAAATGAAAGTTCCAAAAGCACTAATCAAAATTGTATCTTTTGACATAAAAACATTTGTAGCATTTTAATATATATTTTTGTTAACAACATTTATTTAAAATAGATAAAAATGTGTTCTCTATAAAAGTAGGGTGCACTTACAGTCTCTGTGTCAGTGAGATGGATAGTTAAATCATTGAAATCAAGTGCTGTGAATTTGTTAAGTTAAAATGGAACAAACTTGAACTGTCTATAAAAAAATTGCTTGACTGTTCTGAAGAATTGTGGATATTGGGCATACCTTGGTCAAGATACATTTGCAATTTTTCAAGAACTACAAATAACTACAAATAAGAACTACACAGATCAGCACTGATTAATTACACAAAAACAATGCTTAACTATGCTGGACCACATTAACCAAAAGTGTTTCATCTTCTGGCAGAAAGGTAGTTATAGCAATCTGAACAAAGTAATCCTAGACTGATTTCTTAACATATCAGAATATGTGGAGTGGAATCTAAAGATTTTATGTATAGAGTATTTTTTTATTAAGTGTGTATTCTGATTAGGTGTGATCTTACATGCAATCTTACCCTTTCAGAATTCAGAATATGCGGATGATTGACGGCAAGCCAGAATACAAGAATGGACTGGTAAGTGTGTTGAGTTCTATGTGGCTGTGTGTCAGAGTTGTGTCATACCCTGCATGCAGAATTATTAGGCAAGTTGTATTTGAGAGGATTATCTTTATTATTGAACAACAACTATGTTCTCAATTAACCCAAAAGATAACAAAGCTTAATATTTTTGGAAGTGGGTTTTGATGTGTTTTTGCAGGTACTGTGCAGAATTATTAGGCAACTTAATATATACCAATCTCACTTGTTTATTTTCACCAGGTAAACCAATATAACAACAGAAAAAAATCAATATTGCATGCAGCAGCCACCATGGCCTCCCAGACACTGTTCAGAGAGCTGTACTGTTTTCCCTCCCTGTAGATCTCACATTTTATGAGGGACCACAGGTTCTCTATAGGGTTCAGATCAGGTAACCAAGGGGGCCATGTCATTTATTTTTTCTTCCTTTAGACTTTTACATGGAAATCATGTTTTTCTTGAACGATACCGACTTCTTCCTGTACCACTGCTTGAAGAAGGTGTCTTCCAGAAACTGGCAGTAGGTCTGGGAATTGAGCTTCACTCCATCCTCAACCCAAAAAGGTCCCACAAGTTCATCTTTGATGATACCAGCCAATATCAGTACCCCACCTCCACCTTGCTGGCATCTGAGTTGGAGTGGAGCTATCTGCCCGTTACTGATCCAGACTCGAGCCCATCCATTTGGCCATCAAGAGTTACTCTCATTTCATTAGTCCATAAAACCTTTGAAAAATCATTCTTAAGATATTTCTTGGCCCAGTCTTGACGTTTATCTTATGTTTCTTAAAAGTGGTCGTTTTTCAGCCTTCCTTACTTTGGCCATGTCCCTGAGTATCGCACACCTTGTGCTTTTTGATACCTCAGTAACGTTGCAGCTCTGAAATATGGCTAAACTGGTGGCCAATCGCATCTTGGCAGGTTCACGCTTGATTTTATTCAATTCATGGGCAGTTATTTTGCGCCTTTTTTTTCCAACACGCTTCTTGCGACCCTGTTGGCTATTTGCCAAGAAACACTTAATTGTTTGGTGATCACGCTTCAAAAGTGTGCCGATTTCAAGACTGCTGCATCCCTCTGCAAGACATCTCCCAATTTTGGACTTTTCAGGATCTGTCAAATCTCTCTTCTGACCCATTTTGCCAAAGGAAAGGAAGTTGCGTAATAATTAAGCACAACTTATATAGGGTGTTGATGTCATTAGACCACATCCCTCCTTATTACAGAGATGCACATCACCAGCTTTACTTAATTGGTAGTTGTCTTTCAAGCCTATACAGCTTGGAGTAGGACAACATATATAAAAAGAATGATGTGATCAAAATACTCATTTGCCTAATAATTCTGCACACAGTGTACACTAGCTTTAGGCTTGTAAAATTTCACCTTTTATTGGTAATTAAAAATATATATTTTCCCACACTTAACCATGTTTGGCACAAAAAGGTCCAGGGTTCTCCTATTATTGTTTTGCCTACCTCATTAAATGCTTTTACAAAAAATTATGGCTCAAAATCATTATAAACTGGCCTATAACTGATCCTTTTCATGTGTTGGGTACAGAATGGATAGCATACAAGACACAGCATATAAGGTTCTGTTTAAAAGAAACAGGAAATTTGTAGACATTACATTACATAAGGTCATTTAGCAGATAGATACATTTCCATTAATAGCTTATTAGTTGTATAAGTAATAGTAGTAGTAAAATCCTGTGTTACAAAATGTTTTTACTCCAGGGTTTATTTTTATCAGTGAGATAACTGAAATAGTCTAAAGCAAAATTCTTAATTGTGCAATGTTTTTTTTTATTACAGTACAGTATACAGTATTGTTGTAAATAATTTAACATGTTTAGTTAAAAAAAACAACTGTGCATAAGGACAATTGTAAGTTATTAACATATTCCTAATTAAGAATAATTAATTAAAGGTTCATGCAGCTGCGGGTCCAGCCATTTTCAATTTTTTTTAGCTTATTGTTAGCATCCACAACACTGCTGACAATGAAATCCTAATAAAAATCTGCCTTTTGTTCTTTTTGCAGGATGTGTTAGTTAAAGTGGTGAGAAAGGAGGGTTTCTTCAGCTTGTGGAAGGGCTTTACACCTTACTATGCCCGTCTCGGCCCTCACACTGTCCTTACCTTCATTTTCCTTGAGCAGATGAACAAGTTCTACAAAATATACTTCCTAGATTCATAGAATTTGAATAGGATTGTAGTATGATGCACTTGGGCCAGAGAGAGGGTCAAATCAAATTCTTATGGGCCTGTATCAGTGTGAGTGTTGTGAGGGGTGGGTATAAAAGTGGGTTGTTGGTGGGGTGTGGGTGTGCCTTGACATATCCTTACCATTTAAAAGAATATAAATGAGCTTTTACAAGCTTTGGATTTACACAGTATTTCTCATTATAACATCAGACTGATCTGTAGTTTAAGTCAACTTTTGTATTCCCATTATGAAATCATAATGGGTACATAGTGAAATATGAATTTAACAGATGAATAAAGATAATAGTGCATTGAGTTTAAAGAAGAAGTCAAACCCTGTTCTTTTATCTAATAAATAAGTTAATGAAATATGATATAAATGAATAGTGCTGCATTTCTTTTACTCTAGTCTTTGAAAAAAAAACTACCATTTTAAATTGGACAGTTATAAACAAATCATTAATCAGTAACTAAGCTGACTCGTGTTTACTGACTTACTGAGTATATTGATGTTTGTTGATTGAACTGTTGGGAGGAACAAAATAATAACAGGTAGTGTTGCCTCGCAGCTTCCAAAAACCACACCAAATTTTCATTTGGACGACTGTTTTAATCCTGTGAACATTTCTTCCAGCTATAAAAAGATAACCTTTTGCATTACTATTTCACATGTACAGTCATGTATTTTTTTTAATTAATGATAACTTTACGGGACTTGTTTAATGGACATATTCGATAACATGACTTCGTGTGGGACTCTTTCTTTGTTCTTAAAGTAAGGGCATTGAATTTCTCAGCTTTCAAATACACTAAAAATACACTATTAGACTTGTACTTGTGTTTAATTTGTATTGATAGGGAAATATTTTTGAATCACTCTTCCTTCTCTTATGTCTTTTTAATTTTATATACAGTATATTATTATATTTACTTTTAAGGCAGTAATGAAGGATGACAAAAATGAAACTAAATGAAACAAAAACTTTGCACATTACAATATCCTTATGATTTTGGTGCTAATGCTGTGTTCATTGAAAGATAGGTAATGAATGTATGTTGTGTTTTGCCACTCATCTTTTACCTCGACTATTAAATGTTGTTCTTGAAACCTTAAAAATATTGTAAATAAGACACATCTTTCACATAAGCTTTTGGTTATTCTTAAATCTTAAGAGCCTTAACCTGAAATCATATGCTTATTATATTTTATGTAAGGTTCCATTGATTACACCGTTTGGACTACATTCTTATCTCGTTTAGTTTGTGACGTTTTAGGTGAGAGCTTTACAGACAACTGGAATTCCTCCATACCAAACCACATTTTTATGTGGCACACTTGGTGCGGAGAAAAACAATTACACCAGAACAGAAAAGAATCTTCCTCAAACTGCTCAATCAAAGCTGTAAGGTCTTATTATTAATATTAATTAGTGAGAATACATCTACACAAATGTTATTGTAATCCAAAGATATTATTTATACAATATAGTGGAGGAATAAAAAGCATTGGCACTCGTATTATTGTTCGATTGCATTTTTTTTTTTTACAGTTTTCATATTAGGGAAATAAAAAAACTGTAAAAGAGTTGTGGAAAAATTGTTTATGTTCATTATAGAAGGTGTATTAAATTAATTAAAGGCAAGCATAAGTCACGTTTTAACCTTCGGATTTGACTTAATTGTATGCTGTTGCATACATCAGCTTAATATGTGAACATTTTGTAAATAAAAAAATCCACATATTTATATTAATACACAAATGTAACATTAAAAGCACAAATAAAACTATTTATGTAATACAGTTCATTCATTATCTTCCGCTTATCCTCCATTAGGGTCGCGGTGGGGTTCCCCATGCCCATCCAGGGGAGAGCATCTCGGGCGCTGGGCAGATAGACCCAGGACAGGGCGCCAATCCATCGCTGGGCACACACTCACTCACACAGACACACTCTATAGGGGGCAATTTTGAGAATTCAATTAACTTGTTCAATGTTTTTGGACTGTGGAAACCCACGCAGACACGGGGAGAACATGGAAACTCCACCCAGAGGGGGATTCAAACCGGGAATCCCTAGCGCTGAGAGGCGAACGTGCTAACCACTAAGCCACCGTGCCGCCCTAATACAGTTCAGTCCTGATTATATTTATATAATGACCTGATCTTTATTTGGGAATCAGTTAATTAAACTAGAGATTAAATTACATTAAAATCATTTATACTGATTTGTTAGAAATGCAATGGCGGCACGGTGGCTTAGTGATTAGCACATTCGCCTCTCAGCACTAGGGATTCCCGGTTCGAATCCCCATCTGGGTGGAGTTTCCATGTTCTCCCTGTGTCTGCGTGGGTTTCCTCTGGGTTCTCCGGTTTCCTCCCAAAAACATGGATCAAGTCAATTGAGTTCTCCAAATTGCCCCATATAGAGTGTGTGTGTGTGTGAGTGAGTGTGTGCCCAGCAATGGATTGGCGCCCTGTCCTGGGTGTATCTTCCCAGCGCCCAAAACGTTCTCCCCTAGATGGGCATGGGGAACCCCACCGCGACCCTAATAGAGGATAAAGCGGGAGATAATGAATGAATGTTAGAAATGTATTGCAATGCAAATGAAGTTTTCTGATAGTAAAGATGAACAATTTCTTAAATACTACTGCAACATTATGCTGCTAATCTGCTGTCGATCTTGCATTATAAAACAACACATCATTGTGAAAGTTTAATATTCTAATTAACATTTTAAAGCAGATTTTGTAACATTTACTAATATATATATATATATATATATATATATATATATATATATATATATATATATATATAATTTTTCTTTTTTATATAAACTAAAGGAACCTTATTTTTTTTAATGAAGTGCTGATATTCAAAGGCAGCATACTGACTCACTGTGGCTTGGCTAACCTGTTAATATCTTCAATGCAAATAAATTCCAATAGTTTTACTATTTACAAAAACTAAACTAAACCGGAGACCCATGCGGACACGGGGAGAACATGGAAACTCCACCCAGATTGGAATGCGAACCGGGAGAGGAGCACGTGCTAACCACTAAGCCACTGCGCCGCCCACTTTTAATATCATTTCACTTAATTAACTGAAGAAGGGCTAATATAGCTTTTAGAATCCTAGAGAAGTTTTTTGCAGAATGTTGACGTCTGAATCTTACTCAATCTGTTAATGTGACATTTAGATGATTCATACATTTACACAGGCCTTGCCTGTAATCAACATCCTCCTCAACACTTTGGTATAACAGTGGCTTCATAAGCAGGGGTAGGGCTTTTTTTTTTTTTTTTTTTTTAGTCAGAGTTGTAGGTAATTGCGTAGCACTCAATTGTAAGGCATTTAAGTTTCACTCTTTACAATCTAGACCAGTCCCCTATGGTTTTATGAGTATCTATGATGTTGGGCACATATTGTATTATATCCTCCTGGGAACCAACCTATAGATTTGCATCCTCTGTAATGCATGTTACTATTAATATTTTTAAACTGCTCTATAAATTACTGCCGTCTTATAAAGAGGATTTCATGTGCCAATATGATTGGTTTGGGTGATGGGGACCTCCCATTTCTTTCTTTCCAATATAGCTGCCATAAGAACAATCACATTTGGAAGGTGGAAAGTTCATTCATTCATTCATTATCTCCCGCTTATCCTCTATTAGGGTCGCGGTGGGGTTCCCCATGCCCATCCAGGGGAGAACGTCTCGGGCGCTGGGCAGATAGACCCAGGACAGGGCGCCAATCCATCGCTGTGCACACACTCACTCACACAGACACACTCTATATGGGGCAATTTTGAGAATTCAATTAACTTGATCCATGTTTTTGGACTGTGGGAGGAAACCGGAGAACCCGGAGGAAACCCACGCAGACATGGGGAGAACATGGAAACTCCACCCAGATGGGGATTCGAACCTGAAATCCCTAGCGCTGAGAGGCAAACGTGCTAACCACTAAGCCACCGTGCCGCCAGGTGGAAAGTTATGCCAAATATTGTTTATTAATTGTGATTTTTCATATTTTACATTGTGAGCGGTGGCACGGTGGCTTAGTGGTTAGCACGTTTGCCTCTCAGCACTAGGGATTCCCGGTTGAAATCCCCATCTGGGTGGAGTTTCCATGTTCTCCCCTTGTCCACGTGGGTTTCCTCCGGATTCTCCGATTTTCTTCCACAGTCCAAAAACATGGATCAAGGTCAATTGAATTCTCCAAATTGCCCCATATAGAGTGTGTGTTGTGTGTGTCTGTGCGAGTGAGTGTGTGCCCAGCGATAGATTGGTGTTCTGTCCTGGGTGTATCTGCCCAGCGCCCGGAACACCCCCCCCCCCCCCCGTGACCCTAATATAGGATAAAGCGGAAGATAATGAATGAATTAATACATTGTGAGCAAAAGACATTTCATCTTGAGTGAACTTATGACTCTACAATCAAAAATTTAATTTTAATTTAATTTCATTTCATTCTAAGTTATTTTACCCTCAATTGGTATGAAATCCCCCCCACCCCCAAAAAAAATTTAATCACACTTTTAGTTCTGATTTCGCAGGAGGATGACAAAATCAAATAAGTAAACCTACTAGTGCAAAAGAGCCTTGGTACACATCCATCTATCATCTTCCACTTTATCAGCTACTAGGGTTCCGGGGGGGGGCTGGTTCCCGATGCCCATACAAGGGAGATCGTTTCGGGCAATGGGCAAATACACACAGGGCAGGGCGCCAATCTATCGCTAGGTGCGCACACACACACATTCTATATGGGGTAATTTAGAGAATTCAATTGACTGATCCATGTTTTTGGACCCACGGGAACTCCACCCAGATTGAAATTCGAACCGGGAATCCCTAAAGCTGAGAGGCAAATGTGCTGACCATTAAGCCACATTATAATATTATAACAACATACCATACCGTATTGTGTGGAGGATTTGGACGCGACGCCCCCTCGTGTTTGTAGCAGTGTACTGCTTCCTTTACCCATAATGCTGCTGTGTCCGTCCATGATCATTCTGTCCAAGATGGCGGACCTACTCGGTTCAATCCTGAGCTCGATGGAAAAGCCTCCATCCATCGGCGATCAGGAAAGCCGAAAAAAGGCCCGAGGTAGGCATTTACCAAGAGTTTCTTTTCTAACATCACTGTGAAACCAGTTCCATTAAAAGGTAAATGTGTTTTGGTGATATATTTGCTGAAAGACAGCGGTTGGTGAGCCCCCGTTGTTGTTGCAGGTAAATCTGTCCAATCGCTCCATAGAGCTAGGCCACGTTGTTCAACGTCACAGACGTTCTTAAATATCATTGGCCCAAACTATTACCAATTGAGGCTGTGTGTTAAAACGCACGCTGCATACATCTAGTTTGTTTATATTGCTCATTTTGCTCATCCTTATTATGTTACCCTGTCGTCGTCAAATAAGGTTCACCAGACGAGATATGTATTATAAATAAGAAAATAATTTATATACACTTCCTTTGTGTTCAACCATCAAAACTGCTACAATTTAACTATAAATTGTTACGTTATATATATATATATATATATATATATATATATATATATATATATATAAATATATATATATACATATATAAATTTTACATTTGCAGCTAGGATAGTTCTCAAAAACTAAATATATTTTATTAACTAACAATCAATAAGAATAATCCCCTTTCCTTTCACCCATACATCAGCAATAAATGGGGGGGGGGGGGTTTCCCATGCCCATCCAGGGGAAAGCATTGCAGGCACACCCAGCAGATACACCCAGGACAGGGTGCCAATCTTTTTCTGGGCACACACTCACACAGACACACACAAAACTACACTCACGGGCCACTTTATTAGGTACACCATTCTAGTAACGGGTTGGACCCCCTTTTGCCTTCCGAACTGCCTCAATTCTTCGTGGGATAGATTCAACAAGGTGCTGGAAGCATTCCTCAGAGAGTTTGGTCCATATTGACATGATGGCATCACACAGTTGCCGCAGATTTGTCGGCTGCACATCCATGATGCGAATCCCCCGTTCCATCACATCCCAAAGATGCTCTATTGGATTGAGATTTGGTGACTGTGGAGGCCATTTGAGTACAGTGAACTCATTGTCATGTTCAAGAAACCAGTCTGAGATGATTCCAGCTTTATGATATGGCGCATTATCCTGCTGAAAGTAGCCATCAGATGTTGGGTACATTGTGGTCATAAAGGGATGGACATGGTCAGCAACAATACTCCGGTAGGCTGTGGCGTTGCACCGATGCTCAATTGGTACCAAGGGGCCCAAAGAGTGCCAAGAAAATATTCCCCACACCATGACACCACCACCACCAGCCTTAATCGTTGATACAAGGCAGGATGGATCCATGCTTTCATGTTGTTGACGCCAAATTCTGACCCTACCATCCGAATGTCGCAGCAGAAATCGAGACTCATCAGACCAGGCAACGTTTTTCCAATCTTCTATTGTCCAATTTCGATGAGCTTGGGCAAATTATAGCCTCAGTTTCCTGTTCTTAGCTAAAAGGAGTGGCACCCGGTGTGGTCTTCTGCTGCTGTAGCCCATCTGCCTCAAAGTTTGACGTACTGTGCGTTCAGAGATGCTCTTCTGCCTACCTTGGTTGTAACGGGTGGCTATTTGAGTCACTGTTTCCTTTCTATCAGCTCGAACCAGTCTGGCCATTCTCCTCTGACTTCTAGCATCAACAAGGCATTTCCGCCCACAGAACTGCCGCTCACTGGATGTTTTTTCTTTTTCGGACCATTCTCTGTAAACCCTAGAGATTGTTGTGCGTGAAAATCCCAGTAGATCAGCAGTTTCTGAAATACTCAGACCAGCTCTTCTGGCACCAACAACCATGCCACGTTCAAAGGCACTCAAATCACCTTTCTTTCCCGTACTGATGCTCAGTTTGAACTGCAGGAGATTGTCTTGACCATGTCTACATGCCTAAATGCACTGAGTTGCCGCCATGTGATTGGCTGATTAGAAATTAAGTGTTAACGAGCAGTTGGACAGGTGTACCTAATAAAGTGGCCGGTGAGTGTATATGGGGCAATTTAGAGCATTCAATTCTTGAATCCATGTCTTTGGACTGTGGAAGGATACCAGAGTACCCAGAGGAAACCCACACGGGCAGAACATGGAACCTACACCTAGATTGGGATTCGAACTAGGAATATCCAGCTGCCCGATAATATTATTATTTTTGTAAATTTTATAAAAAATAATGTTTTGTGTTGTGCCTTAATGTTGCATTTTATATGAACAGAACAGGCAGCACGGATGAAAAAAATGCAGGAGGATGAGAAGAGAAAGAAAGCAGAGTTTAGGAAAAAGGTTTGGCTTTTATTAACCACACTTACATTTAGAAGTTAAAATCGTAATACAAGTAAAGATAACTGCATTATGCATAAATTAACTTTTTTTTCCCCCTTAATTTTAATCTTTTCTTTCTTTGCACATTTGACTAGATGGAGAAGGAGGTGTCCGACTTCATCCAGGACAGCACCCTACAGAAGAAAAAATATGCACCTATGGGAAAGATAGAGAGGAGTATTCTGTATGTGAGACTTTTTTTATCGGATTAGAATATATTAGCATGTTGCGGTGACCTTGGATTTAAGAAAGCAGAGTTTAATAACACCTGTGCTAGACATTGTACCCCAAATCATGACTGACTATGAATATTTCACACTGGACCTCAAGCAGTTTGGATTCTGTTCCTCACTGCTACTGCTGAGTATATGATTAGTGTGTCACACTCTGTTTCAAACATTCATTGGTCTGATTTCTTCCCCTTCTTCGTGGGTATTATAAGCTGGAATCCCAAATTATGTTTAAAAAAAATAAAAAAAAACTTAAAATCATATGGTAAACGTTGGGCAAATTCCTAAACCGAGAAATGTATTAATACATAATTGTTTTATTTTGTACATTTTCTTTGTGGTAAATGATTTAAACTTATCAGTGTTTACGCTCCTTTCATTTTTTTTGGGCTAAAACAAAACCTTTGTTTTAACAGGTAAATTTTGTCTGGTCTTTAACCTGGTCTTAAGATTTAACACGTATATAACCATTTCAAAAGCTTAAGGTTATCTCTGTGTTTAAGTTAATTGTTTTGGTACAGATTACAATGAAGCTGCTAACAAGTAAATATAAGAACAATACAATAATGACTAACCTAATATCCAACTTCTGTTTGAGAAAGCAAAGTCCTCTCCATCCATAACCTCTGCTCTTTTCTATCAGACATGATGTTGCTGAGGTGGCCGGGCTGACATCATTTTCATTTGGTGAAGATGAAGATAACAGATATGTGATGATCTTCAAAAAGGTCAGCAGTTTCTAATGATCAAGTTCTATTCATATAGAAGCTTTTGTCTGGATTAAATCTGTGAGACACTACCTTGTGTTTTGTAAAGCTTCTTAAAACTTAACCGTGCATACTAGTTTTATAACGCATACACATTATACCTATAGTTTTTTGTACTCATTTACAGTAATAACAATGTATACTTTTCTAAATTTTGGAGTTTGTCTTTTTGCTCATTTATCCATAAGAGCTTTTCTAACATCATATACTGTTGCTTGCAGGCTTCATATTAGTTAATTTTAAATATATATTAGACTAGGTTCAGGTTGCAGCCCCCCCCCCCCCCCAACTTCCCTACTGTGATTTTAAAGACATTGCTTTGTGCACTAAGGCACAGAAAATAACATTCAGCAAATGATTATCACAATGAAAAACTCAATTGACTGTGTGGTTGATTTTATAAACCTATGGCAATGAGACTAAATGATGAAACACCAGAGTTCAGTATTTTAGAGATGTGTCCCAATACTTACGTACATGTATATAACAAAGCAACACTCATACACTGTGTCTGCAGGAATTTGCGCCGTCTGATGAGGAGTTGGAGGCATATCGCAAAGGAGAGGAGTGGGATCATGCCAAAGCAGAGGAAAGACGCAAACTTAAGGTAAAGCACAAAACTTTACTTTCAAAAAAGTTAGGAATAACCTTTTGGAGTGATAATCCACTCAGTTTTATGAAATTTAGATTAGGGCACTATTTAAATATTTAATGTTTAAATTTCATGTTTAAAAAGCTTCTTCCCCTGTGGGGATCTGGGGTAGAATAGGTCCTCAGCCCCCTCTTGCTTCTTGTAAAAAGCGAGTAAACGAGGCGCCTAGTTTGCCGTAAGGTGCGACCCGTGTCTGCAGAGAAAGGGATCCTGGTGTTTGAGGGAAGTGGTGGCCGCGGTTGCCACTTTTCCCACAGCACTTTGGCCCCGACTTCGCATAGACGGGAGGTTGGAGTGGCCCTTTCCAGTCAATCGGCTGGTCAGGACATGCCCTAGGCTGTATTCTCCTTGGAGAACCCTAGAATGGCTCAGGGTCAATCGAACGCTAAGAACACCTGGTGTCAAATATACTGTCCTTATAGCCCTGGTATGCAACCGCTGGAGGTCCGTGGCACTGCGTATCCCCGATTGGGGCTCTAAGGTGTGTGGGGAAATAAGGATAATGAAACAAAACCGATCCAATCATGAATACTAAACATACCTCAAAACGAAAACTACTGGACTATGAAAACGAACCAGAACTGGCAAATAGCCTAAACGCTAAAGGACCAAGTGATAACTGGCCTAGATTTGTGGTGATGGAGTCCACTCAAGCTGACATGACACTGACCAAACTCTCACCTTTTGCAATCCAAAAGGGTATTATGGGAATAGCAGACACAGTCAAAGATGCAAAGAAACTTCGATCAGGCCGAATACTAATTAAATGCCTCAAGAAAGCACAGACCGACAACCTTTTAAATACCAAAACATTCGTCAACTTCAGTGTAAAGACGTTCCCACATTAAACCCTAAACAGCAGCAAGGGAGTAATCTGCTGCCGAGACCTAGAAGAAATGGACGAGGAAGACATAACAAAATAACTGGCGCCTCAATAAGTAAACAACGTCAAAAGAATCATAATCAAGAGACAAGACCGAGTCATAAAAACAAACACATACATAATTACCTTCAATAAAACCACCACTCCAACCAAACTCTTAATAGGTTACCAAAGGGTGGATGTAGACGTCTTTATCCCAAACCCTACCAGATGCTATAAATGCCAAAAATTCAGACACGAATCAGCTGGTTGTAGAAGCACTAAAACTTGTTGTAACTGTGCGGAGGAGGAGCATGAGCTGCCATGCACCAAGGCCCTGAAATACAGGAACTGTGGAGGAGCCCATGCAGCATCAAACAAAAACTGTCCGACCTGGCTAAAGAAGAAAGAAATTCAGAGAATTAAACATACCAAAAAAATCAGCTATGCTGAAGCAAGAAAGCAAATCCCTGAAACACAAAGTGTCACATTTACAAAAACTTTTGCGGATGTGGTGAAAACAACAAAAACAAGCAGCTGCCAAACTGACTATACCTGGCTCAACAAAGACAAACCCCAAATAATAAACCCTATCAAAGAGCCATCACTGCCAAAATCAAAAAGCACATACACACAAAGCCCTACTATGGAATCACAACTGGCCCTTAGCACCAGCAAACCACAATAAGAAATGAACAACAAAAATGACAAATCGAAAAAAGTGACTGGCCTCAACTGCTAAAAGCCCTAGATCCCAACACACAGAAAACAGAGAAAACCAAGGATGTAGAGATGAAAGTAGAGGGACATACTAGACATCGCAGTATATCCCCAAAAAACAGAAATAAACCCCGTTCCAACATACCAAAAAGTGCCATAATATAATGGAGGCCTCAGGGCTAATTCTGAATCCCCTCAACAGACTCAAAACAACTCAAACATGTACAGCAGACAAAATGGCAAACTGAATAGGACATCCAGACCAGAAACAAACTTCATACAACCGAAATACAAATACAACCGAAAATCAACAACGGACCAAGAACCCACCATGGACGGCGCATAGATCAAGTCATCTTATTGAGATATCTCACGGCTAAAAAGATAACAATGGAAATATGAGTGATTGAAATATGAGGACTAAGTGAAAATATACAAACTGTAAAAATGCACCATATCCTGCCATTGGATAGCGTACAAATGCTAAATATGGCATTAAAACACAAATAAATAAATAAATAAAAAGCTTCTTGCTAGTGATGACCACTTTGATGACTGATTACCATACCACTTTGCATTGGGATTAAGATTTTGCATTTTGAAAAATTTTTAAAGGCATTTTATGAAGAAGGACTGAAAGGAGACAAACATTGATTTTTACAATGAAACATTTACAGTTTAAACTTTTTTTATATTAACACGATTATTAATGATTACTAATGCAACATAAAATGAAAAGAAACTTTTCAAACTATTGTGAATTGCTAATTGTCTGTGAGGGTTGATATTTATTTATTTATCTGTGGCATTTTATGTGAGATAATTACATTTGTCAAATTGATACAAATGCATAACCAAACTATGTTTGCAGTTTTTGTAAGGACATCTGAAATCATAAAATTGCTGTGTTGTTGACTTTTATTTGAATGAAACAATGCATTTTATAAAAGGGACTGTTTTGAAAGCTTGCACCGTATACAACATTAGGAACAAGCAGCATTGGAGGAGGAAGCTGCCAGTCAGTCTCAGCGAAGACCACCGTCACCTAGTTCTAATTATAGAGATAAGTACAGCCATCTGATTGGTACTTCTGCTGCTAAAGATGCTGCCCATACACTGGAAGCCAATCGTGCTTATGGATGTGGTAAGTGTAATCATTAAGCACAGTAAGAAAATGTAAGCAAAGTGACAAAATGGAATTCATATATATATATATATATATATATATATATATA